>ONZH01015328.1:0-44763 GCA_900303285.1 Rhinella marina
AGGCAAGGCTGCACTCAAGAAAGAACCGCCAGCTCCCGGGCTGCTGCTGATGCCATTTTCCACGGTAGCTTGAACTGGATCACCGTGGGATGGAAAGTGAAGGATGAGGTAGTCAGCTGACCCAGGTGAAAGGATTGTGGTGGTGGTGGCACTGGCAAGCCAGGAATCAGAGGCTCCGGCTGTGGCTGTGGTTTCTCTCTGAAATGGAGGGTGCCATCTGCTGTCTCTGTAGGGCAGCGCACACGTCCTGTGGCTGCTGGATCCTTCGCCCAGGTCTCGGCTGGCGATGCAGGGACCAGGGGCTTGGTCAGTAACGTTACCCCGGTAGCAAAGGGGCCTTTCAGGGATGCCATGGGAGTATATTCGACCTGATCCCCAGGTATAGGCTGTGATGGGGCAGGTAAGGCCATTTAACAGACCTGCGGCACACAAAGTACTCCTTCCCGTCCTCATCGTTTGCAAGGAAGCCACTGCCTCTGTCCACCGAAAACCAGATTACGGTTCCTGTGTGCGTTCCAGCGTAGGGTCTCCCGGCCTCGGATGGTCAAGCACATGAATGACCCAGTCCTCCACTGCTTTCTTATAGTCCCATAGGGTCTGGACGTGGGGCTGTCATGGATTCAGGCACGATGGGATTCTGCCACATGGAAGGTGTTCTCCTCCTGGGCAGCAGAGTGGACGATCCAGCCACCTCCGCCGCACCAGCCGTCATGGTGGACACTTCCGTACCCGTGCGATTCTCGGGGTCACTTGTGCAACTCTGATCTCTTCGTGCCTCTCCGGTGGTTCGGGTTCACTACCCCACACCATCTCTTCCCACTTTGGACGTAGTTGGTGCACTATGCTGTCTTGTTCACCGATGGCTTGAACTGGAGAGGAGGGCGGAGTAATGAGGAAGGAGTCTTCACTCCCTATACTTGCAAACAGAAAGTTCCCGGTGGGCCAGGCTGGTTTTTCCCGCTTCTGAAGGGGGCGTATCATCATTTTTCCGCTTCTGGGGGCCGGGAGGCAAAAAGAATGCGTACGTAGCGTTAGCATACAAAATTTAAAGAACATTTGAGATTTGTACGAAGCGAATCTGAAAAAATCCGGATTCGCTTCGGAGTAGGAAATAAGGAGGATTCGTAATGAATATACGAAGTGGTGAATAGATTTGCTCATCTCTAATTTCAAGAAATAAATGTAATTGTTGTTTTCTATACTTAAAATTGTCCTATAAATACATATCAGAATTTATAAGACGAGTAGATGCTTCTTTCACTAAACATTTTTTCAGTAATGCAGATAAAGCAAGCTCTGACAAATACTCATCAAACATCTTCCTACAAGGGTTTTTATGAGAATCAGTCAATCTTCTGTCAGATTATGATTTAACTATAATACACATTCCTCTTCTATTCTCCAAGCATTTTCAAGTAGCTCATCAATACAGAAAATCCCAGAGTAGCTCTTTAAATACCATTAAAGGGGTTGTCCGAGTTATTTTTTGTCCTTTGTATGTTTCTAACTAGTCAAATACAACAGCTTTTCCATACACTTTCTGCTTCTAAAGCTGCTGGTTTCTTAGAATTAACTCACATGACCTGTGATGTCAGCTTATCTCCCTGCTGTGTGATGTTTCGTGCACAAGCCTCAGAGATCAGATAACAGTCTTTACACGAGATGTCACTAACCACGCCTGGATTCCTTCAGATAAAACATTAACCTCTTCAGCCAGAACACACTGAAGGCTTTACAACAGCAGCTGCAGATGTAAAGAGACACAGGGTCTGCTATCCTCACCCTACAGACAGAGAGCTGACACTGGAGCTGATCTGGAGATGCAAAGTATTGTATTGTACAAGAAAGGTAGGGGAAGACCCTGTGTGTATCAGCAGTTTCATTGTACAGCTGGGACTTGTAGTCCTACACATACAACATGCTGCAGAGTATTCCAGCAGACATGTCACTCAGGGCAGCTCTTGTATTCACTGCCTTTGCATAGCAGGAAGGGGGAGGGGCAGAGATTGTTATTACTGCAGGTAAACAAAGGTCAGAGGAGAACCAGGGAAATGAGGAAATATAGATTTTTTTTGCCTAAAACTTGCTTAACTTACTTATATATTGCTGCCCATCAGATTTACAGTACTATACATCAACGCAATCTGATACTGACCCACAAATGATTAAGATAAAAACTTAAGGATTCATGCAAAATAGTTAAAGTGGGTTCTCCGGGACTGAAAATACTTAAAGATTACTTTATTATAAATATATTTCCAAATACCTTTCATTAGTTATAATGGCTTTTTTTTAGGAGAAATAAAATGGCCGCCGTCCTATTAGTACACACAAAATTTGTCCTAATCACGCAAGACACACTGAGCTAAAGAGCTGCCTCAGCCTCCTCTCCTATTTGTCAGGGATTATGGTCCTGAATACAGATGATAAGAATGGAGCTCATGAGAAGGCTGTGGTAATGGAGGCTGCCTACAAGTGCTGCTGCTCATTAACCACATCCCCACCCTCCTTGCTGTACTTCATGTGTCCTCATGACCTCCATTACTACAGAGATTCAGCTAAATATTTTATCAGCTTATTCGGGATTATATTCCCTGACAAATAGGTTAGGAGGATGAGGCAGCTCTTTGGCTCAGTGTTGTGAAGTAACTTGTTCTGCTGTGTGATTAGAACAGGTTCTGTGTGTACTAATAGGACAACATTCATTTTATTTCTCCTAATGTTTGCTCTCCATACAAAACAAGCCATTATAACTAATGAAAGATATTTGGGAATATATTTATAATAAAAGTAATATTTAAGTATTTTCATTTTCTTAATTCCCATGGAACCCCTTTAAATAACTAATTCTGCTATTGAAAGTCTAAACATGACTACTCAAATTGGACACTGGTTTAGCTGCTCAGTCTACAACCTGATGAACCCAGGTTAAATTGTAGAAAAACATTTGCAAGAATCAACTAAATCTAAATGTGTGTTATCTGGCTACCAACATGAGGAATCAGACAAATAGTCCACAGTCCAAAGCATAGCAATGTAAATATTGGCCCATATGAAAGCAACAGAAGAGGAGAGACCCAAATAATGGTGGAAAAAGTTGTAAAAATGATTAGTATTTAATTTAAAAAAAAAAAGTTCAAATATCAACAAAGTAAATCTAAGTTTTATTAGACATTTGGCAGTCAGGACAGAAGAAGTCCTCAAAGTCCGCATTGACCTAGCTGATGAATAATGACAGTGAACCATGAGTGGCCAACACAAGGACTGAAAGTTAAATTTGTATAATTATTATGAAACTTTGGAACGAGATCTCAGTAACCAGCATGAGACAGCTGACTATAAACATGAGTCCTCTATCTGAACATTGCTCAAAATGTGAGGGATGAAATTAACCCTTGTGTACTCAATTTAAAGAACTAAACTTTGGTTTGGAAACACTGTTGTAAGTCATAAGACTAAACAAAGACTGCACTGAGGTACCTTGCTACCATGAGGTCATTAACGTAGGCATTGGTCAAGTTGTTGTGAACAGTGCTTAAACTTAGGGGTTCTTTTACACATACAGATTATCTGCAGGTAAATGAGCGCTGATAGACGATATAGTATGCCGATTGGCGTACTACAAATATACCAATCTCCTGATGGGGATGAGTGATCATTAGTGTGATCGTTTATCCCCATTCAGGTTACATTTATCTACAGCACAAACAGAGGTGTGCTGCAGACAAAAGATCATTTTTATGCCTGCATAAAATATGTTATCTCTTGCTGTTCAGTGGGCATGTTTACACAGGGCAATTATAAAGAACAGAGAGGATTGAATCAATTCTACATGAAATCAAATTCATCATGAGTTTCACACAGGATTCTGTTTTCAGCAAACCCAAAATCTTTGGGATTCATCTTGCACAAATTTCTCAAAATTGCATCCACAAGTCAGAGAAAATTAGAAAGGATCACATGACACCAGGCAGCGACTCAGCTCAGCCAGGTAGCCTCAGCCAATGAAACGGGACAATATATAGCATCCCAACCTGTGGATGTATGTGTTTTCTTGGGTTAAAACAAGAGAGAAAGGACATCTGACATAGAGAGGTTAAAACAGAATGCAGATAGTTTAGTGTTGGTGAGTGTGTTTCACACAATTTACAATTCAATTTCTTATTAATGTGAATCATCCCAATCCTTATCACATAATTCACAATCACAAACCTACAATATTACACTGTATTAATACTGGTGCTGATAGTGTGCCTGACATATTATTCTGCATCACAGTTATTGAGCAGTTATACTAGACTCTGTCAAGTGACCATTTTTCTTCAGAAAGTTTTTCAAATGTAATGAAATTAATTATTTTGCTCTTAGTGTGCCTGACGAATTGTCCAGCATCACAGTTTTACAGCAATTACAATTGACTCTTTATTTTCAAAAATGCTTTCCTTTACATTTAATTAAATAAATCCTTTTGCTCAAAGTGTGCCTGACATACTGTTCTGTGTCACTGTTATACAGCAAAAAATGTTTTCATTTTCAAAAATGTTTTCATTTAACTTTATTTCAATAAATCCTGTTGCTCATAGTATGCCTGGCATTTTACTCTACAGCCTTCAGTTTCAGTGCATCTACAAATTGTTGCTCCTTCTCAGGGAATCCATCAGAGTGCTACTTTGATGGCTCGATCATAGCCTTTACTTACAGCTCATAAACATAAATTAAGGTGTGGTGAAACTGATAAGATTTCGCTTAAATTAGTGTTTTTGTGCTTTCAGGGAACTAGAGATAGAGGTTTACAGCCGTCAGAGCAGCTTTCTGATTGATTTACCAAGACAAACGAACAATCTGCACTAACAAATTTAAGATGTTGAAAATTTTTAATAAAGACCACTTGAAAAAATTATTTATAGACCTTAATAGGAAACCAATAATAATAAACACTGCTCCCAAAAGTGTCCATAACCTTTAAGACTTTGAGATGAAAAGATCCCATTATGGGTGGCAAAGCACACTACACCAGACACCACGTTTCACTCACTCCTTCTTGGCTAGGCCTATGCTCATCCCCAGACTACCCCAGACTATACAAATCCACATACAGTATTCTGTTCTATGGGAACCCAGACTTACCTGCTGAGACTCCTACCAGTGCTAGGAATACTCCCACCCACTGTGCAGTAACTGCAGAAGGTAACACACTTAGGTAGTCAAGCCAATACACTGCTTTACACACAATGGATAAATATAACAGGGTTTCATCAAGAACAAAGCATCTATTAACGGTTTAATATGATTTAACAGCAGTGCATACAAGTTACAGTTTTCAGAAGGAAAATATAAAAGAAGGCAAAACAAAGAGGATTACATAAAAACTAAACTCTCATCCCTAAAAAATGGGGTTCAGGTATTCCTGGCAATGTAGCTTGGAATTCAGTTCGTGTAATCCTTTATCCAGGGTGGTTCAATGTTATAGCATAGCTACACACACATACTCTGCCCAAGACATATCCACGTTGATTTTTAAAACTTTTTCTGGGCAAAAACACCCTATATTTCCTTTGCCAAGATGGTTAACTGATAAAGTTAGCAGATGTGTCCTCCCTTCCAGCAAATCCATTTGGATCTACATGAGTCCAGGCTCATTGTCAGTCTCTTCAAAGGCAAGGTTGAGCCTAACAATCCCATAATCCTCCACACTACTTGCCCTGTTTCAGAGAGAGTGTGAGGCCATAACTCAGCAGAAAGGCATCAACTGGCCAACACACTACTAACTTCTTGAAACATTGAGCATGAATATCAGAAACACAAAAATGTCACATGTCTCAACTGGTGGTTAGAAGAACAAAATGAGATCAATAGAAGACCTACATTTTGGTGTAAGAAAATTATCATTATTGTTACTGACATTAACTCAAAAATAAACACAGAAAAGAAAAGCCATGTATTAACCAATTGAATGAGACTGAATTGTAATACCAGGAGCAGTCACTACGAAATATACAGCTCTGTGGCTGTTAAAGAGGACCTTTCACGGATTTTAATAACTGGAGATAAATACCTTGTGTCCTGGGGTACCCCCAGCTGATGCTGCCACCCTGCCTAGTTTTCTAAAATAGCGCTCCTGCGCTCCGCTGTGCCCCCCTGTAGTTTTTGCGCTCAGTATGTAAATACTGAGCATCGGTACAGGGAGGAGGAGACGCCGGCATTTCTCAATGGGCGTCTCCTTCTCCCTGGCTGTGCCGCGATCCAATCACAGCGGAGAGCGTCACAGCCAGGGAGAAAGCTGTGACGCTCTCCGCTGTGATTGGATCGCGGCACAGCCAGGGAGAAGGAGACGCCCATTGAGAAATGCCGGCGTCTCCTCCTCCCTGTACCGATGCTCAGTATTTACATACTGAGCGCGAAAACTACAGGGGGGCACAGCGGAGCGCAGGAGCGCTATTTTAGAAAACTAGACAGGGTGGCAGCATCAGCGGGGGGTACCTCAGGACACAAGGTATTTATCTTCAGTTATTAAAATCCGTGAAAGGTCCTCTTTAACCAATGAAGGAGATGCAGCACTTGTCAGTGCACCACAGTCCCATCAATCAGCTGATTGGTGGGGGTGCTGGAAATTGGACTAACACTGATCTGATATTGATGGCCTATTTCCTATGGTCCCAGAAAATCCATCCACCATTAGTCAATTGTCAGACTGAACTCTTATTTGTTCATAGGTGGAATGACAATATTGGTAAGGTGACAGGAAGTGTGGCACATGGATATTACCATGATCTGTCTTTGTTATTGATATGACATGACACCAACTTCACCTAAGCAATAACCAAAAATATCCATCATGCCTGATTAAGTTCTTAAAGGGGATGTCCCACAAAAAATATTCTACAGTTTTCAAACCAGCATCTGGATCTAAATACTTTTTAAACTGTATTTAATTAAAAATTCAGTATAGCCACTAAGTTATTCAATAAAATGTATCCGTATAGCGCCACCTGCTATTTGTTTCTTTACTTATTTCTTTGACCTGCTCACTGAGATGGCCGCATATGTTCAGTTTCATCCTTCAACTGCCTCCTGAGCTGTGATAGGGAGAGCGAAGACACGCCCCCTGAGCTGTGATAGGGACAGCTGAGACACGCCCCCTGAGCTGCAGCAGAAAAGACACTCCCCTTGAGCTGTCAGCTTGATATAAATCTAGCAGAGCAATGAATGTGGAGATCTCTGGATCCACATGAGGTACAGGGCTGGTTCTAGCTTTGTTAGAAAGAGGTTGTCATGTACTATCTGATGTCTGATTTTTATTTTTTACATTAGACATGGGATAACCCCTTTTATAGATGTCCACATTAGTTTAACAACTGACATGATTTTTAAAGAGGAAGAGTCACAATATTATAAACAAATAAGAGGCTGCAGCACTCGCCACTTCCATTATGGCCTGTTCATGAAGCTGATTGGTGGAGGTGCCAAGATCTGTTATTATCAACATGGAAAACCCCTGTCATTTCTCATATTTACTTACGACTAATTGAATGAAAGTTCAAAATCCAACAAAGACTGTTGGTCACTAATGTTATTACACTGACCACTGATGAGCAATAGACGACACTGACCTGTGGGTAGTCACTTAATAAAGTAGATTGGTCTACACCTTTTTTTGATGATGCTGATCATGACATCATTAGGATGAGGCTTCTCGTACTAGGTGATGTTATGGATCAGCAAGTGTGAACTCACTGTGCCAACTAACTAGGGCGTTATTCTGACAGTCCCCTGACATACACCCTTTAACCCCATAGAGGTGTCTGGATTTCACTTCAGGGAAGCAACCAGACTGCTACCTCCTGGGATAGTCCCAGTGTAGTTGGCAGCTGACCCAGTGGGGTCAGGGACTCTGGTGCAAGCATCAAAAGCTCAGGATACAGAATCACAAAACACAGGAAAACTGCAGGTATAGTCTGAACAGTCACCAAGACTAGAATGTTGTTTTTTAGAGATCCGGTCAACACAGTTAATGCAGATACAGAAAAGGCTTGCAGGCAGAGTAATGAGGAGGCAAACATGAGGCAGGCAGGATGGGGACTTTACTTGAGCACAGGGTAGAGAGTTTGGGTTAACTAAGGTCCTTTTACACGGGCCGATTATCGGCCGAAAAATCGTTCCTAGGAACGCTAGTGCCGATAATCGGCCCGTGTAAAAGTGGCCCTAATCAGCCGACGAACGAGCAAAACGCTCGTTCGTCGGCTGATTGGATCTTTTGTAGAAACCAAAAGATCCAATCTGTCGGGCGCACATCGCCCTGTGTAAACAGGCGATGTGCGCCTGACAGTATGGAGCTTCCCGGCCGCACGAGCGATACAGCGATCACTCGTGCGGCCCGGCGCTCGATTCGTCGGGCCGTGTAAAGGCTCCCTGCCCGAGCGCCGATATCGCTGATCGGCGCTCGGGCAGGGAGAATAATCGGCCCGTCTAAAAGGGCCTTTAAACACAAACTGAACTGAACTTGGACTAGAAAGTGCAGCGGCACAAAGGCAGGAAGCATACATTTAAAACACACAGGAATATAGGCAGGAGATAAACACAGGATAAACGCAGGTAATTCACAATAGCAAAACAATCACACCTTTGCTGGTCACCAGGGAGCCTAAAGCTTAGGCCATCTCCCACTGGAGACGGTGCCTTAAATACCCAGAGACTCTCAGCCATTAGCTAGGGAAGGATTTGGGAGCATGCTCCCTTAGGATGCATATACGCATCCTAAGGGAGCATCAGGCAGCAGCATGGAGGCAGCAGGATGTACAATATGTCGGCAACCAGGACGCCAGATGACATGGTAAGTGGCATTGCGTCCATGCCCACAGGGAACAGCGGAGGGTGGCGGGTATGGACCGCAGATCTAACAAGTGATCACATATTTTTGATATTTATTTGTCTGTATTCCCTCACTGATTTCCTTGTCTGCTCTACTGAGGATAGTAAAAGTGAGTAAGAAATATTTGCATTAAGCTTCTGTAACTCAATCAACAGTCTAGTGATTTTTCACACATAAATCCACGTCTGACTACCTCAATATCCTCATTTATTTGCTTGTTCCAGCAACTCCTGAGCGGGATATGAATCTTCATGTACAAAGTTTCTTCAAGTTTCTTCTTTAATACGACAAATTGTTGCAGCTTTTGGTCAGATCTTCACAGATATTTTTATTTATCTGTTTACAGACTTTGTCAAGGCCTCTGATGGAAGACGTGAGATTTTTCCTTTCAGTGTTTCCTTTCACCTTTCTTGCCCCAAAACTCCACAAGCCGATAGTTAAAAAAAAGAGGAATTCTATTCAAACCGCTTTCTCCAGCTCTAATTAAAATCGACTTCAATGAAAAGTTTTCCGTTTCCAATACAGGCTGCAAGGCATCATTCATGCTGCAGAGTATCTCCAGCTCGCTTTACTGCGTTTCAATGGTTTGCAAAAAGATACTGTCTTTCAAACACTAAGCGGCTAGTTGCGAAGCCTGGAGGACTCCTCTGTCACATCAAGGAATTGTGTTTTTTTTATCCATTTCTATGTCATCTGTAAGAATTTGAAGTTTTTTAACAACCAGCTCAAAAGAAACTTTTCTGGATCTAAAGATGCAGCCGTAGAAGAACAAGAAGAAGACGTAAGACAAATGCCAGAGAGACAGAGAGTAAATAGATGATTGTTTGGTGAAATTTTGATATTTCTCCCCTTACACAGGAGCTGGGTTCATTAAGACCTTGCACATCAATAGAGACAAGTTGTCTTCTCACCTTTCGTGGAATTTACCTGCATTTAATAGCATCTTTGTTTTGAGGAACATAAAAGTGTTTTTGGAGTCGGGTCTTTATTTCTCCTTTTGATTACAAGGTCTTATTTTCACCTGCCACTCGGAGCCCACAAAGATTTTTCTTTTTGTTTGTTCGGAGAAAACAGACAAATAGAATGAACGGTCGGATTAATTGCTCATCTCGGATAATGTGGCAGCAAGCAACAAGTGGGCATATTTTATGCCAACAATTCAAAAGCATTCTATTTAATGGAGAGCTCTGTTTTTTTTTTGTTTTGTTTTTTTGTTTTAAAAAAACAACTTGCCTTTAAGATCACACTTCAAACTGTTTAGGAATTCCTTTAAATATTTCCCATATCTGTTTTCTTGTATTACAGGACCAAAGTGAATAACCAGTTTGGCTTACTGTAACCCCCTACCAAATCAGAATTGAAATCTTCTAGTTGATGCTCAGTTCTACTGCTTGGCTCAACCATCTCTTCTCACTGTTCATTTTTCCTCTCCATACAGCTGTGCATTAATCACCAAATATCACGCCAAACCCAACTTGTGATCCAAAGACAATTGCCATCTCTCCACATAAGATCCCACCTATTTAGAGAAGTCATAATCTATCATCATCAACTCAGTACCACCTCTCTAATCTTCTTTACAGCTTGTCCTACCCTGTCTTTGGTCAGTGAAGAAAACTTTGGATGGTGTTCCTCAGCAGATCATAACAGCCTCTCCATTAAAATAACCCAGATGCCATAAACTATGTCTGTATTCTACTGTTGCCCCTGGGAGAGCAGTCATGGTGAATTTGGTGTCCCTGCACTTGCTCTCCTCTATTATCTGAATAGCCACAGCTTGTAAAGGAAGGGATTTGGATTAGGGATGAGCGAACTTTTGAAAAGTTCGGTTCGGTTCGGGTCGGCGAATTTTCGTGAAGTTCAGATTCGTACGAACCGAACCTAAAACGAACCTTGCTATAACAGCTGAATAATTGCTGCAACAATAATGGGAGTCTGGTAGGGTATAGTTTCGTTTACTTGCAGTTGCTATTACAATGAAAAAAGTGGAAAAAATCAAAGTGACTTCAACAACGGTGACGCAAAATATACGCATATTTGAGAATTTACACTAATGCGTACGCTAATGCGAACATTCCCGCACAAATAACGAACATACAGTGTAGCGTTGTCAAAGGTACGCTACTTAACTGAATATGTACGCATTAGCGTATGCATTAGCGTACATTCTCAATAAATATGCGTATATTTTGCGTCACCGTTATTTTAACCGGATTCGTTACGAACTTTCTAAAAATTCGGTTTGGTGGCGAACCGAACTTTTGGGAAAGTTCGTAACGAATCTGGTTTCGTTACGGTTCGGTTCGCTCATCCCTAATTTGGATATTAATGGGGTTTCCCACCATGGGACATTTTTTTCCAACATTAACAGCTTTAATTAACAGACACTTTAAGGTTGCTTTCAAACGCAACAGATTTTGTTTCATAAAATTTGTGTGGCTGAATGTCAGTTCCATTCATTTGAATAGGGCTTATAAAAATCCATGTGTTTCCCGCCCAAAAAAAACCTGTTCAGATGAATGAAACTGATTTTCAATTGCAGAAATTTTCCACAACTGCATGAAGGCACTCTAATACTAGCGAACTACTATGATGTTCATTAAACTGGTCTTCTATGGCTAAGGTATCCTGGTGGTCAGTGTTGGACTTGGGTTCTTTGGGCCCACCAGTAGGATTTATTCTTGGGGCCCAACCCCTATATCATTGAAATTGTCTAATAGGTTTTGAATCAAAGAAACCACCACCATTAAAATGAATGTATCATCAGAAAATGGCATAGTGTTTAAATTACATTTTTATGTTAAACATTTAGATTTTTTAGAGTTTTGAGGAGTTTTTAATTTTTTTTACGTCACTTTTTATATTAATATCTTAATTCTGCAATTTTTCACACTGGCCACCAGGCCCAAAATCTGTTAAGATTCCTGTCTTTTGAGAGCAGCTACATGGGCTATAGATACAATGTTGTTTTTCTTTGCTTTACAATGTACAGGAGCTGACCCCATTGACTTATATGGGACAATTTCTTGTTTTCTTTTTTATTAAGCATCATGTACACTATAAAGACAATTATTGCTGTTTCCTTCCCTCCATCCTCCCCTCCCCACTCAATTGTCATTCTGCAGCCAGGAGGGAAAAAGGAGTTAAAAAAAAAAAGAAAATATAAAAAAGAAGACAAGGGGGCCCTAGCTATTATTCCCAATACCTTCAAATTGCACCCCAGTTGATTCCTATTTCTCTACGTACCATACTTTCCCATTTACTTATCTGGGGTTTATCCCTGGTACACAAGGTGGTTGCAATTATCACCCTAACTACCCGAAACTCGTAACAACGTTCTCAATCCTTTACTTCACTATGCAATGTAGATTGAATCTTTGATCTTGGTATTTATATAAATTACATGAAAAATACTTTCCCAATATGAGTTCAATATTGGATATTCCCATTTAATGTGTATGAAATCAGCTGGTCTCTCTCATTTCATGGGAGAGTTTTCTAGGCATGCTCTGTGAACTGTGCAGAGGTCGGGTAAGCTGTGATATTACCTATTGTGAATGGTGGATTCTGTTTTATCTTTATAGAGGTGTTACTTGTCATTGTAATTATGTCTGTGGTGGTTAGTGTCGGACTTGGGTTCTTTGGGCCCACCAGAAGGATTTATTCTTGGGACCCAACCTCTATATCATCGATAATGTCTAATAGGTTTTGAATCAAAGAAACAACCACCATTAAAATGAATGCATCATCAGAAAATGAACTATTGGAAAAAAAATGAAAACTCACCAAAAATTCTAAAAAAATGTTTAACATAAAAACATGATTTAAACAATAGCTCATTTTCTGATTACACATTCCCTTTAAATTATATTTTAATACAACATCATGAATAGCTTGTTACTTTTGTAATTTACTTTCTGTAACAAAAATGCCCAAGTTGTGAAGTCTTCTCTTTACTTAATTATAATGGCCACCAACCGCGAAGCACTTTCCCCATACAAGTGAATGGGAGCGCACCGCCCTTGCACGGCCACCACTCCCATTAATTTCTATGGGGCTGACGGAAATAGAAATGAATGGAGGGTGGCTGCGCATGTGCAGTGTGCCCTCCACAAACTTTGGGGGTCCGTTCTCGATGTAGGTGCCCCCATTGTCTGTAATGGGACAATCGTTTTAACCTGTATAATGTGTACACCCACCTACTGAAGTGGTCCCTCAATTCCCTCCTTCAACTACCAGCAGTCATATCTTCTATTAGAAGCAGTGACAGTTAGGCTAGGGCTACACGGCCACACTGGTCGCGCGACACCTGTCGCGGCCAGGATTGCTGGGTAGCGGGGATTCCATAGAACTTAATGGGATTGCCGCGGCAGTCGCAAGAAATCCAACCGTTTTGGATATCTTGCGACTGCCATGGTGATCCCATTCATTTCTATAGGATCCCCGCTACTCAGCGATCCTGGCCGCGACAGGTGTCGCGTGACCAGTGTTGCCGTGTAGCCTTAACCTTACAGGGAGAAAGCTGCAGCAGAAAGGACACGCCTTCTGAGCTGTTATGGGGAGAGAATACCTGTTTAAATAGTTTCTCTAAATGCAATTATAACTTTAAATAAAATATGTGCATCCTGTTATCAAAGTGTCCTGAAGCAAAATCAGAACAGAAAAAGTTTCCAAGTCAAGAAATGTGTTGTTGGCTTGGTTGTCAGCTTTACTTTTTGAGGTCCTGCACTTAAATTCAACCAGACAATCCTAGGTGAGGTAAACAGCCTGGGCTTCAGGACTGATAGATTTTTCTGCATTGATATATTGTAACTAGGGATGAGCGAAAATTTCGATTCGGCTGATTCGCCGAATTTTACAAAAAAATTTGCTTCGTGATGAATTACTTCACCATAAAGCGCATTTTTTTGTAAGTAGTGGGTGCAATGACAGGGAGCCGCCACCGTCATTGTACCCCTCAGATGCCGTGTTCATACATGATCGCGGCATCTGAGTGCAAAAAAAGTGTAAAATTAACATAAAAAAAAAAATCATACTTCCCTCCTCCATATGTTCGCGACGGGCAGGCCACCGCCATCTTGCTTAAAGATCTTGCCTGAAATCTCGCGTAGTGCTAGATAACGTCATCCCGCCGTCCGGCGTGGTGACGTCATGCGTCACTACGCACGGGATTTCGGCCGAGATCTTAAAGCAAGATGGCGGCTGTCGGCCCGTCACGAGCAAATGGAGGAGGTAAGTATGGATTTTTTTGTTTTTTACACTATTTCAGGTTAAATCGATTCACTGACACGAAGCACAAGGAAATTCGGCTTCTAGGCGAATCTAATTTATTCTGAAATTCGGATCGAATTCCACTTTGTGGGATTTGATTCGCTCATGTCTAATTGTAACACATCCTCAGCTGTGAAAAATATTACATCTGGATTGTTTTTAGGTGCTAACCGCAGGTATTGATCATGACAATGCTGCTGAATTGAAACACAATTGGGTAAAGTAGAACTGGCTTAGTTGCCCATAGCAACCAATCAAATTCCACCTTTCACTTTCCAAAAGAGCTGTGAAAAATGAAAGGTGAAATCTGATTGGTTGCTATGGACAACTAAGCCAGTTCTACTTTACCTCAGTTTGATAAATAACCCCAGATGTCTGTAAAAAAAATGTAGAATATTTTGGTTTCTTTGCCAAATACTTCATTTTGTTTCAGTTACTTATTATCACTTATAACATCTGACATTGGACCACAATGCACAAATATGACTTTAGCTCAATTTCATTTATTTGAAATGGCTTGCTGTCTGTTCACTTCTATGTATATAAAGTTTCTTCTCCCTCCTGCCTTCCAAAATGCTCTACTAATTTTCCATACTGTAGTGATGGGTGAGGAGAGAGCAGTGTCCAGAGGTCCGCCCACACAACCCCCACCGCCCCCCCACCCCCCGCCTACGCTAAGCAGTTGCTTTCTTGATCTCCAGCATAATAAAACAAGCAATGAGTTCATCCTTCAGGTGGCAGGAATGACAAGAAACTGCTTTGCATTATTTTCTTTTGACCAGTTGTCCGCAGTATTAGAGGCTTCGGAGCAGCTGATGTTTTTTTTTTTGTTGTTTTTTTTTTTGGATTTTTCCATTTTTCCGTCCTGTTAACAGCGCAGCCTGTGCCCAGACAGTAATGTGCTCCTTGTATGCCCACGACTGTTATGATCATGTAAATTTATTGGTGCTCAGAAGATGGGAGCTATTAAAACATTACCGCAGCCATTACGGTGGTGTGCGTGTTGGCTTTCGCTCCCAACGAACATATGCTTCCGAGTGAATGCCTAAACTCTTATTTATGGATTTAATTTAATATGCGGAAAGAATTCAAAATTAAATTTTGTGTCTGCCTCCAGAGAGTGTCAGTGTATAATAACATGGTAATTTTTACACATCTTTATGAGAAATGGGGAAATTAATTCTTTCTGACAACTTGTAATTATTCGTCTTGGAACACTTGCAGCTGAGCAGTTTGCGCGCCTGTTGTCTGCTGCTGTACACTGCTTGGGGACGGGAGATCCGTTCCCTGTCTCAGGCTTTGTAATCGCTGCTGACAGATCTGCCCCAGAAAGTGTCAAAATTCTGCTCTACGCTACAGCATGGAGGAATAAAAGCTAGTGTTTGAGAAGGAAGATTCTATTGTCAAGGAGTTTACCAAGAATTACATCACTGCAAGGGTCCAGGAACTGAAGTATTGTCTTTCTATGAATTTTCATGTGTTTAAAGAGGTTTCCAGGTTTTATGTAAAACCTCAATAATTGAATCGTGAAAAAGCTGCCATTTTCCAATACACTTTCTGTTTAGAAGTTTTCAAGATCTCGGCTTGCTACCAGTGAATGGAAGCATTAATCATTTACACTGTAGTCAATTCTGTCCAGACAGTGAGGTATAATGCATCAGCATTAGGGCTCATGCACACGGCAGTTGCCGGCCGTGGCCGTGTGCACCCCGCATTTCACTTGAATGTGTCCGCAATCTGGGAGATGTGATGCGGAACGGAGGCATGGATCGGAGTGCTTCCATGGGTTTTCTGTCCGTGCCTCCGCACCACAAAAAAGTAATGCATGCACTACTTTTTTGCGGTGCGGACTGTCAGATGCGGATCGAGGACCAGATTTAAGTGAATGGGTCCGCGAACCGCATGCGGCGGCACTAGGGCCAGTGCCCATGCATTGCGGACCGCAATTTGCGGTCCACAGCACAGGTCCAGTCAGCACACGTTCGTGTGCATGAGGCCTCAACTCCAGACACATAGAGGGAGGTTTATCAAAACTGGTGTAAAGGAAAACTGGCTTAGTTGCCCATAGCAACCTATCAGATTCCACCTTTCATATTCCTAACGTGCTCTGAAAAATGAAAGGTGGAAGCTGATTGGTTACTATGGGCAACTAAGCCAGTTTTCCTTTGCACCTCTTTTGATAAATCTCCCCCATAGCTTGTGCCTACACTGGTACACAATAACAAACCCATTAGCTATGTAAGCAGAAATAGATCAGGACAGGAATTAGTGTCTGAATGTAAATAATGAATGCTTTCATTCACTGACAGTCAACAGTGATATTGAAAATGCTCATATGTATTTGATATTGGCTAAACTGTTCATTATACTCAATGTACCACTCATGTACTCAAAATTTCCTTTTAGAGATGAGTGAATTTCTTGAAATTTGTTTCATGTCCGATTTGTCGAATTTTTGTAAAAACTTGATTCATGGCAGAATCTATTCTACATTAATCAAATGTGCTCTTATTGTCCTGAAAATTGGCACTCTGAGTAGAGATAAGTGAATAGAAGTTGACGAAGTGGAATTTGATCCGAATTTCATGAAAAATTTGATTTGTCCCGAAGTCGAATTTCGTCGCTCTTCATGGTAACGAATTGCATTTTTTTCTAAAATGGCTGCTGCACATGTTACAAAGTGAAAGTGAAAGTAAGAAGCCCAGAAACGAGGGAGCACCCGCAATGCCATGCATGCAGCCAGCCAGCCAATCAGCAGCCAGCCCCTTTTATGTCACAACCCTATAAAAAGTCTCAGCCTGCCTTAGTGCAGGGAGAGACTGATTTATTCACAAAAAAACTATTGAGCAGTTCAGGGAAAGATTATTCATAGTGTAGGGAAAGGATAGGGAGGCATTATCCACACTGTAGGGAGAAAGCAGGGACCAATAGGAGAGTGTACAGCCTGGGTAATAGGAGCTGTTCTATTACACTCTGCTGCACTAATTGGGGTTACAGAATGCTCTAATACTACAGATTTTAGGTTGTTTGCATTATTTGGTACATCAGTAATTCCAGTAATCCTTGTGTTATTGGGGTGAAATTGCAGTCACAGCATCCATCCATCCATGATTCTGTAGTGAAAGCGCAGTCTGATACAACCAGTTTTGGGGTGTATGTGTTTTAAATCTAAATACTTCCATTCATGCTTGCCTCTGGGGTGAAAATGGAGTCTGGCATGCTGCACGGTCTGGGCTTAAAAAAAAAAAAAAAAAGATACTACAGGTGATCACATCATAAAGGCCGAGAACAGATAACCTGAAAAGGGTTCGCCGCATCAATCAATAGTTGCGGACTTGGTGGTATAGTGGCCTGATACTACACACTTTAGGGTGAGTTCACACTTCAGTTATTTGATCAGTTATTTCCATAGTTTTTTGTGAGTAAAAACCAATAATGAAGCCTACACAGAAAGGTGTAATGGAAAGATCTGCACCTGATCTGGGTTTTTGACCCAAATGTGGTTTGATACTACACATTTTAGGGTGTTCAAATTCTTTTAAACTTAATTTGATGCGTCAATCTGTAGTTGTGGCGTTGGTGCGAAATTGTGGCCTGACACTGTGATGAAGCCCCCACCTCTCATCCCCACCTGACGTCAACTACGTCGGGCTCACGTGATGGGGTTGCGTCACTGGTTACCAAGATGTGATGTTACGCCTCCCTAGGAGCACGTAAGGTCATCTTGGCACAGTTTACACAGACGCCTCCCGCCAACACAGGTACAGGGAGGCCTGCAAAATGAGAGGGGGTGGTCCACACACCTCCGGCGTAACACACCTCCGGCGTAACCCCACACTCGCTCACAACCCTGACAAGCTGCCCCATTGAAACAAAGCTTTCTCAGCCCAGTAGACTGCCACCAGTTCCTCATTTAATATAAGCCCAGTCCACTAGCGGGATAATATCGGGGCAGGAACCACCCCCGGGTAGCTATGATTATGCCGGAACACGGACGTGGGGATTTGTGATCGAGATACAAGAACAGCACAAGATTAAATTATATATTTAATTGCTTTAAGGGCACACTAGATATAACTATATACACATAGAATAGATACAGTGGTCTGATATGCAAATACTGGTGGTCGGATACAACAGAATTGAACAGAGCAATAGTCAGTTACCAGGTGGATGAGTAGTCCATTAAGATGAGTTCCTGGGTTGCTGTAAGTCCTGGCTGTAGTCACTTTGGGGTGGTGATGTCAGCAGTTGGTCCACAGTCCCTCCAAACACATGCTAGATGTGACCCCCTTTCAGAGAAAGACAACCGGCCTCTGTCCTGAGTGGCTTTTTCACTTGTAGCCGGCCACTCCCCTCCTCCGTCTGGGAGGAGTCCACCCTCCATTCCTTGTTCTGGTAGCCAAAAGACCCACAAAAACCATTATGGTCCATAGCTCCAGATCGGATGGTCACAGGGAAATGGCTCTGGTACCGATGGATCCACCGACTACAGGTGGAGAACAAACATGACACATTTATCAGGTTCCTGCTTGGAGATCTCCGTATCTCCGCTTCCTGACATTTTATCGCTAACCTCAGACCACAGTAAAATGCGCCTTGGTCTATGGGTTGCGAATATATAACTGTTTATGTCTAAGATATACGAGCAATTCATAATTCCTTATTAATTCCTGGTTCTGAGCTCTCTGGGAATTCAGTGATATGGCTATCAAGCCGACAGCCCCCTGCTGAGAGTTTTTCCTGGAGGATGACTTTGACTCTGCGCTGGCTGGGTGACGTGTGAATTGTACACGTGTGACCTGATTTGAAGGCAGGACCCCTGCGGTGTTTACTCCATCTGCTAGTTGACAGCAGATGGCTATGATTAAATCATGGCTAACGTGAATCATGATTCCACATTCCTCACAGACGCTATTGCTCTTTTACCCTTGCAGTTAATGTTACAGTACAGTATATCCGACAGACAGATGAGGAGGAGATGGGCAAGTAGCAACTATGAGAGTCGCATGGGAGCTGGTGTTGCGAGCGGTCAGGCACATGGCCCTGAGACTGGTGAGGGTGACATCAGTGATGTGTAGACAGTAGTGGATGTGCAGATGTAGCTGATAGTAGGTGGATGCTGGGTGAAGAGAGGGCTTCATCATCATTAGGAGAAGAGGGTGGCAGCTTGCGCATGAGGCAGCGGCTGAGTCAGTAGGGTGGTAGCGTGGCCGTGAGTCAGCAGGTTGGCAGCAGTGTGAGATCTGTAGCCAAACGTGCTGAGGTAGACCGCCTGCTATGCAGGAGCCTACCTCTCCAGAAAGAAGTAGCAGTGCACGGTTCACGGAGCAGGCAGTGAGCACGGAATGATGTGGGAGAAATGCCATACTTGGCGGTGTGGGAATTTTTCGTCAAGCACCCGGAGGACCCGTTTCTCCTCATGCGATTCCTTATGCGACTCCCACCCTCACCACTCTGTGACTGGGCTACTGTATTGACTCCTCATGTGATTTCCACCCTCACAATTCTGTGATTGGGCCACTGTGTTGATTCCTCATGCGATTCCTCATGTGATTCCCACCCTCACCACTCTGTGACTGACCACTGTGTTGACTCTTCATGCGGTTGCCACAGTCACAACTCTGTGACTGACCACTATGTTGACTCCTCATGTGGTTGCCACCTCACCACTGTGTACTGTAACTGTGCCACTATGTTGACTCCACATGCGGTTGCCACCCTCTCCATAATGTAATTGGACCACTGTGTTGACTCCTCATACGGTTGCCACCCTCCCCACACTATGACGGGGCCACTATTGTCCCTGTTTGGCCTTGTTGAAATCACCATTTATTTTACCCTTCTTCTGATCTGTCAGAAGGATGGAAAATGAGAAACACAACGGATCCTGTTTTTGGATCATCCATAAGGCCTGTATGACATGGTCCCTATTTTGCATCAGGATATGCTCATGAATTGAAAGCCAAAAGCAGGAGTGGGTACAAAACACAGAAGACATGCACATTTTCCTATCACATGTCATCTCTGTAAACAGTGACATCAACACAAACTTACTGCTGACACCCTCTCCACTCTGTCGGGGGGGGGGGGGGGCACTACTTGTATCTGCGTGTAACAGAACAGGTTCTGTAGAAATCTATGTGGAATCAGCTGACAACGGTGTAAAAGGATTGCGCTCTTTCACTCTATAGTAGAATCTTAGGCCACTGCACGGTTCTTCATACCTTACTCTAACATTGACCTATAAAGCTGAGCTCACACTTCAGTTATTTGGCCAGTTTTGGCCCTTTAACTGACCAAAAAAGTGACGTGTTAAGTGATTCTAAGGGTGACGCCTGTCATCTCCGTGTCATACTGACTCACAATATTGTTTCACTAGCACAGCAGACTCCCTATGCGTGTTTCTGCAATGCACAGTGTTCTACACCACTATACAGGCTCTCTGAAGCCAGGAAATAGCTGTTTTTTAACGTGATTCCTCACAAATAAATAAATGATGCAAAGTCACACTCATATATATAGCTATAGGTAAAGGCATGATTGATGGTGTTAACAAACAGCACGCAAAACACTTCATCATCGCATGTGTTATGCTTTTTCATACTACAAACATTCCAAAAATTGTACCTTATCAGGTGCAAATGATGTTTAAACACACACACTGTTATGGGGAAAAAAACAGTGGCTTGTGGGGACCAAGCATTCAAAAATGACGTCTTGATGGGCGCGGATGCTTGCCCCTGTTTATACACACATGTTTATACACACATATGTTCATGTCAGAAGAAAGAGTGGCTTGTTCAGCACAAGCGTCAAACACATAATGTGTTAACAGGGGCAGAATGTGTATTTGTACACGCACAAGTGTTCACAGTGAGAAGAAACAGTGGCTTGTTCTAAAGTTGAACAAGCCTGGAAAAATTCACCCTTTTATTTGGGGGGCAGCAGTACAGTGTGGATGTAGAAACTGTAAGGGGTGTAGGGGTAATAGTGAAAAGGGTAAGGTGTACAGTGCCAGCAGTAACATTACAGCATTGAACAGACAAGGCACTAAGTAGATTTGTGTGTTGCTGTGTTCTGGTAATAATTGTAGTAGTGGCAGCTGTATAGGGATAATGGTAGTGGCCGTAGCCGTAACGGAAGTGGCAGTGGGGCGATTAGCAATGGGGAGTAGCAGCTTCAGTGCTGGTAAAAGCAATAGCAGCTATACAGTACAGAAAATGATATTAGGCAGCCAGCCAGCCAGCCACAGTGGGGTGATAGGGCTGGCGATAAATAGCCATCGTCAGCAATGGCAGACCTATTCATTGACCTCAGCTGGAGGAGTGTGAAAATCATCACAGATCCATACCTAATTTGTTTTGCCAAAAGTGATATTATGTACATGGCAGAGAAAAACTTTGTCTGTTTGGGTGTGCTCTGTGTGCTACAGAAAGAGCAAATTTGGACCAGTTCCTGCCACTGTTCCAATCTGCCTGCCCAGAAATCCATGGGGTCAGAAAACATGATATGCACCGGAGAAAGGCCACAGTCCAGATGGGACTGAATATGGTTGTTTAGGTGGTGTCTCCATTTGATGTTTTGCGTCAGACTGGTTTGGCACATGAAAAAATGGCTCCATGATGGAGACAGCGGGAAGTGGGTGACTCGGCAGGGGTAAGAGGGAGGCCTTCTAGTCAGACACAGAGTTGGCAGACATCTGCTTGCCGCAACCTGCAGTGCAATGGATGACCATTCTTTTGCTGCAGGTCCGGGAGGGAGCTCCTTGCAACATAAGAACGGCTGAAATTCGGGGACTATATCCTGGATATTGGCATAAAACTCTGCAAGTAACCATACTTTTTCAAAAATAATTACACTACTAAATTTATCACATGTGCCATGCAGGGGCATGTGTTCAGGGGCGGGCCCGGCCGGTGGATGTCAGGGCCGATGTGGCTACTGAACTCAATTGTATCTGCATCCACTAGATGCAGATATAATTGTGCCTGCAGCAGCCAGCGCCGGCAGAACAAGGGAACCTCTGATTCCCTGCTCCGCTATTCCCGGTGACCGGCGCACTGATGTGACGTAGGCGGCGCGATGACGTTCCTCAGGAGCAGACCCGCCAGAAGAGGCCGGGTCTGCATCGTGGGACTGCGCCTGGACAGGTAAGTATACTGCCCTCTCCCTATACTCTCTACATGCAGCCCTAAACCTAATACTGGCCCCTGCCTCCCTATTTCTGATCCCCAATACTGGCCCTGCCTTACCCTAATAATGGCTACTGACCCCCCAATACTGGCCCTGCCTTACCCCTAACCCTGGTCTCTGACCCTCAATACTGGCCCTACCTGACCCCTAACCCTAATACAGGCCCCTGACCCCTACCCTGGTACTGACTTCTAACCTTGGACCCCTAACCCTGATACTGGCCCCTGACCCCCTAGTATTGACCTCTAATACTGGCCCTGTCTCACTGTATTTAATACTGGCCATGTCCTATCCCTAACCCTAGTACTGACCTCTAACCCTGGACGCCCTAACCCTAATACTGACCTCTAATACTGTCCCTAACTCTAATATTGACCGCTAACCCTAATATACTGACCCCTAATACTTTCTCTAACTCTAATAGTACGCCATACTGCCCCCTAGCCCTACTACTGACCACTAACCCTAAGGCTACAGTCACATGACCATATGTGTTTTGCGGTCCACAATTGCGGATCCACAAAACACGGATACTGGCCGTGTGCGTTCCACATTTTGTGGAACACAAATGCCCAGCCCTATGATAGAAATGCCTGTTCTCATCTGAGATTGCGGTCAAGGATAGGACATACTCTATCTTTTTTGCAGGGCCGTGGAACGAAACTACGGATTTGCGGCCCCATTGAAGTGAATGGAAATATGATCATGTGAATGTACCCTAATGCTGCCTCTAACCCCAATACTGGCCCCTAACTGATACCGACACTAATCCTAATACTGGCTCTAAGGGTGCATTCAGACGACCATATTTCTGGGTCTGCATCTGTTCCACAATTTTGCAGAATGGTTGTGGACCCATTCATTTCAGTGGGGCCGCAAAAGATGCAGACAGCACACCATGCCTTATCCGCATCCGTAGTTCCGTTCCGTGGCTCCACGAAAAATATAGAGCATGTGTCCTATTTTTGTCCGCAAAAATAGGCATTTCTATATAGGGCTGGCACAGTGCATTCCGCAAAATGTGTTTTGCGGATCCACAATTTGGGGACTGCTAAACACTTTCGGTTGTCTGAATGTAGCTTTATGCTAATACTACACCTAACCCTAATACTGACCCCTAACCCCAATACTGATCCCTAACCCCAATACTGACCCCTAACCCTAATACTGACCCCTAACCCTAATACTGACCTCTAACTCTAAAACTGGCCCTAATATACTAACACTAATGCTAATCCTATCCCTAAAACTGACCGAAACCTTAACTACAACGCTCAATACCTCACGTACCTCACAGTGACCATAATATATGACTGTCCACATATATCTGTACACACTACATCTTTTATACCTCAAACCTGACACATAGTATACACACAGAGTACTGATACGTCAGGTACAAGGTATAATAGATGCAGTGGGTAAACGTATATAGTATACACAGCAGTGTACTGATATGTGAGGTACGAGGTATAACACATGCAGTGTGTACAGGTATATAGTATATACAGCAGTGTACTGATATGTGAGGTACGAGGTATAATAGATGCAGTGTGTACAGGTATATAGTATATACACTGCTGCAGCTTGTCACGTGACCCTCAGCAACTTGTAGCCAGTGACGTCTCACCGACTGCATTCTAGCTTTTACCGAGTATTATAATAGTCGGTAAAAGATAAATGTATACGCTGTATTCAGGACTGTATTTATGTAGTGAGCTTGGTTCTGGTGCTGTATTTATGTAGAGAACTTGGTTCCGGTGCTGTATTTATGTAGAGAACTTGGTTCTGGTGCTGTGTAGAGAACTTGGTTCTGGTGATGTATTTATGTAGAGAACTTGGTTCTGGTGCTGTATTTATGTAGAGAACTTGGTTCTGGTGCTGTATTTACGTAGAGAACTTAGTTCTGGTGCTGTATTTGACTTATGGGTTTTGTTATGGTGCTATATTTCTTGTTGATTTTGTTGCTGTATTTGACATATGGGCCTGGTTCTGGTGTTGTATTCATGCAGTGAACTTGGTTCTGGTGCTGAATGTATGTAGTGATCTTGGTTCTGGTGCTGTGTTTGACTTATAGGCTTGGTTCTGGTGCTGGTGCTGTGTGTATGTAGTGATCTTGTTCTTGCTCTGTATTTGTGTGTTAAACATACATCTGATGCTATATGTCTAATACTATCCATTCACATTTGCGCTTGGGTCACTGTCACAGATTCTGTCAAAAAGACCAGACAGAAAAGTTCTGCATTCAAGACCCTTTTGTCTGGTAAAGGAGCAGCATCCTGAGCAGACCCCATTGTAGTCAATGGAGTCTTTTGAGCTCAGGAGTTGGTAAATCTGGTCTCTCTAATGATCAAGCTGTTGCTACGGACTCAGCCATGTCATGTATCTGGGATCCAACATGAAAACACAATCGGCTGCCGCCTTTTGATGATTTAAAGCCCTTTTTCCTATACTGCCTTTACGGTAGGAGGAGTTAAACAGGTTAAGGGTGGGCCGCTACACATGGGCCAGTGCTGTGTGCTTTCCCATCAGGCCAAAATTTGCCAGCCAGCCCCTGCATGTGTTATTTCCTCCAAATGCAACGCAGCCACTGTGTTTCTGCCATTGTCGCTAAGCACTTTGCCCAATTGGACTTTGCATGGGGACAGCCAGTGGGATTTTGACTGTTTGATGTACTTTAACAAGTGATCTGCTGTGTGGCTACTCTTGCCCAGGTGGATCAGTTCTAACATGGCATGGCAACTCTTCACTTTACACATATGATAAGAGGTACAGGGAGTGGAAGCACTGCTCTTCCGGCTTCTGTTGGGAAGGAACGATGCCCATTGCAGAGGGTATAGAGGAGATGAATAATCATCTGGTGTGGGAACCAGACCGACACAAAGGTGGACGTGTCAACAGGACCTGGCCTTTTTGCTGTCGTGCTGCATCACCATGGCTGTGAAAAACATTGACCCAGTGGGCCCTGAAAGACATGTATTGTCCCTGCACAGCGACAATTGCAAAGAGCGGCCCATGTTTTCCAGAATGTACAAGGCAGGGATTGATTTTTGGCAGAAATAATGGCAGCTATGTATCTTCCAGCGAGGCTAAATGCGCGCCATCAATTTCATAAAGGCAGCAGAATCCACTAAGTAGTACGGCAGCGACTGCACCTCCACAGGATGTTAGCTGAAGGTCTATGGCAAATATAAGGCGTAGGACACACAAGCATTTTTTGCTACTGGCATATTGATTATAGGGGAAAGACATCATGAAGAAAACGCTAGTGGTAAAATACACTGTGTGCAAAAAACTGCCAGAAACAAAACCACAAAAACAACAGCAAAAACGCAGTTGCCTAAACAAACTCAAACCCTAAGGGCCCATTCACATGACCGAATGGTTGCTGTGTCCCTGTTGTGGATCACAAATAACAGCCTGTAAAACATGAGCACCGGCGGTATGAACTCCATATTGTGGTACGGACCCACTGTCTTTAATGGGTCCACGATCGGCAAAATACGGCAAAAGATAGGACATGTCCTATCTTTTGCAGTTTGGCGGCACAGACCCAAAGGGAAGGGTTTTCGATCCGTGCCTCCCCACCATAAAACATGGGGCATGTCCTATCTTTTGCCGTATCTTGCGAATAGAGGACCCATTCAAGTCAATGGGTCTGCATCAGCAATGCAGAGTTCACATGGCCAGTGCATATGTTTTGCAGACCCACTGTTTACTATTATATTCAGTGATGTCAGTCACAGGGGGCGGGCCTGTGACAACCTATCAGATATGATATTGAGGCTTGCCAGCAGTAATAGATGGAATAGCTGTTAGGCCTAGTTCACACTTCAGTGATTTGGTCAGTGATTTTCATCAGTGATTGTGTGCCCAAACCAGGTGTCTGTCACAAATACAGAACAGGTGAAAATCTTTCTATTATACATCTGGTTTTGGCTCACCATCACTGATGGAGATCACTGACCAAAAGACTGAAGTGTGAACTAGACCTTAAAAGGGTTTTCTAAGGCTACTTTTACACTAGCCTTTAGTACGGATTCGGCGGGTGAAAGGACCCACCGGATTGGTACTGAATATTACAACCTTGTGGATCCGTAATTCCGGATCCGGTTGTATTATCTTTAGCATCTTTTAAACGGATCCGGAATAACCTCTATTGAAAGTCAATGGAGGACGGATCCGTTTACAAGTGTGTCCACACCAAATGGATCCGTCCCCATTGACTTGCATTGGGGGTCATTCCGGATCCGTTTAGGTGCGGATAACTAGTACGGAGAGCAAACCGCAGCATGTTGCGGTTTGCTCTCCGTCCTGAAGACGGAATGGAATGCTTTCAGGAGCATTCCGTTGTCTTCAGTTCAGTTTTGTCCCCATTGACAATGAATGGGACAAAACTGAAGCGTTTTATTCCGGTATTGAGCTCCGTCATAGGGAGAATAATAAAGAAACGCTAGTGTGAAAGTAGCCTAAGACTCTAATACCGATGACATGTCCTCTGGATAGGTCATTAGTATCTGATCGGTGGGGGTCCGACACCCAGAACCAGGGGTGGACTGGCCATAGACCCTACAGGGAAATTTACCGGTGAGCTGATGCCAAGTAGGCCACCCCAGCCCTCCTCAGACCCCCACTGATCAGATACTGATGACCTACCCAGAGAATAGGTCATCAGTATTAAAATCTCGGAAAAGCCCTTTACCGAACCGTATAACACCCCTGATACTAATTATATGAACCCACTTTTTCCTTCTAAATACACACACCCAGGTCACACCCAGTGGAAAAAGCCTTTTCTATAAATAGAAGCGTCGCAGTCCTTCTGCTCGCAGTTTTCAGCCGCCGACAATTATCAGGCAATTTGGGTAATTATTTATTATGTAATGCAGAAATTGCTGCAATGTGTCGCCAGATTGTGAAATGGTTTGAGGTCGTCATTGAGCATCAGACTTTCCACAGCTGCCTGCTGGGTGTCCGCGTTCTGTACAGGACAACACCTCATGTCATTCCAAGCGCAGTATATCTATCATCAAATAGGTGCTTATTCTGGAAGGGGGTGACCTGGCCCAATGCCTCATTCCTCTTATTCAGTCAGTGGGATAATATCCGCCATGGTTTAATGACGGACGTAAGTACACTCTGAGATACAAATCTATCCAGTGCATATGGATCAGGAGATGTCACAAATTCTCACACCTTTCCAGGAGGGCGGCGGTGAGGTCACTACTATCACACAATTCACCATTGATCGCACTAAGGATCCAAACACATAGAGAAGTCACTCTAGACAGAGCTGAAATTCCCAATGCCAGTCCTACACCCGACCATCTCATATCTATCTATCTATCTATCTATCTATCTACAGTATCTATCTATCAATCTATCCACCATCTATTAATCTATCTATCTACTTATCTATCTATCTACTTATCTGTCTATCTATCTATTATCTATCTATCTACAGTATCTATCAATCTATCTATCTATCTATCTATCTATCTATCTATCTATCTATCTATCTATCTATCTACAGTATCTATCTATCAATCTATCCACCATCTAAAAATCTATCTATCTACTTATCTGTCTATCTATCTATCTATCTATCTATCTATCTATCTATCTATCCATAAACAGGTAAAGTTGCTTTCTTTCTGGTCATTCTCTAAGTTGTCTATTCCCATTAGACGTGAGCTGATGTGAGAAGCATGAAGCCCATATTGATGACTAACAGTATTCAGAGTAGATGGAGCATTGACTGTGCAGAGAACTGAAGAACATTCTAGAGTGCACTGAATGTGTCCGCGCAGCAGAGCTCATTGCGGTTACTGTACGACAGGGACGCAGCATCTGTCTCCTCCATCACATGCTCCATACTTCAAGGCTTCAGCCCGGGACCCAGACATTTCCCTTATCCCCAAAAGTGAAACTTTAATCACATCAATGTAAAACCTAAGATCCTGAGTAAATGAGGCTGAGATGCCATAAACCGGTAAGAGTGTCACATGATGCCAAGAACTGGGGAACCATTGCCATAAACTGTGCTAATAGCCCTGGGATAATGAACGGTGGGCAAATAGTGTGACGTACAAAGGATACAATGTGACTAGTAACATTTCCAAGACGTAAAAGTACAAAGGCGATGAAAAATTATTTATATCCAGAAAGAAAAGAAACAGCAGTGTTGAAGTTACAGTAGTTATCCTGGTTATCCTGACTTGAAGCGCGGTTATCCTGACTTGAAGCGAGGAGGCCGCTGCCCCCTTGACTTCAAGCTCTGCTGTTACATAGCACCTGAAGGGATTAAAGTTTATTTTTCAAGATTTTGGCGCAGCTGACTGGAGGAAGAAGAGTATCTTTAGAAACATATTGCTGGCTACTTTAATAAGGTAATGTGGGTGGCTTGGGAGGTGTGTTTTAGGTGACAGGTTCCCTTTAAACAGCCTCCATGTGAACATCCCCTAAGGCTACTTTCACACTAGCGGTGGCAGGGTCTGGCAAGCTGTTCTGATTGTTTGTTACAATGTATCACTGCAGGTAAAGTGTATCAGTCTGGAACGTTCCTCCAGTGGCGTACTAAGGTGGAGGGGGGGCGGTCTGCCCCAGGTGCCAGCTCTCAGGGGGTGCCAGAAGCAATGAGCGCTTCCATCAATACAGATGGAAGCACTCATTGCTGGAGCGCAGGGAGCTGGGTCCTGTCACTCACCTCTCCGCGCTCCTCCTCTCCCTCAGGCCCGCAGCGCTTTGAATGGTGAAGCAGAGAGACTTCTCCCCGCTCCACCATTCAGGTTGCAGGCACGGATCACGCTGCTGGAATGTGTGGGCGGAGCCTGCAGCCCGGAAATCTGTATAAGCTCCGCCCACACACAGCTGCAGAGCGATCTGTGCCTGCAGAGAAGAGAGGGCTTCAGGAACGGGATAAGGTGAGTAGCTGTAGTGTTGTTGTTTTGTTTTGTTTTTTTAATACGGAGGGGGCATTTCTACTGTGGAGAGGGCATAAGGGGCATTACTACTCTGGAGGGGCACAGGGGGCATTACTATTCTGGAGGGGGCACAGGGGGTATTACTACTCTGGAGGGGGCACAGAGGGCATTACTACTCTGGAGGGGGCACAGAGGGCATTACTACTCTGGAGGGGCACAGAGGGCATTACTACTCTGGAGGGGCACAGAGGGCATTACTAATGTGAAGGGTGCTCAGTGGGCATTTTTAATATGGAGGGGCATTTCTACTGTGGAGAGGGCATAAGGGGCATTACTACTCTGGAGGGGCACAGGGGGCATTACTACTCTGGAGGGGGCACAGAGGGCATTACTGCTCTGGAGGGGGCACAGAGGGCATTACTACTCTGGAAGGGGCACAGAGGGCATTACTACTCTGGAGGGGGCACAGGGGGCATTACTACTCTGGAGGGGGCACAGGGGGCATTACTACCCTGGAGGTAACATAGTAACATAGTTTATAAGGCTGAAAAAAGACATCTGTCCATCCAGTTCGGCCTGTTTTCCTACAAGTTGATCCAGAGGAAGGCAAAAAAACCCTGTGAGGTAGAAGCCAGTTTTCCCCACTTTAGGGAAAAAAATTCCTTCCCGACTCCAATCAGGCAATCAGAATTACTCCCTGGATCAACGACCCCTCTCTAGTAACTATAACCTGTAATATTATTACCCTCCAAAAATACATCCAGGCCCCTCTTGAACTCTTTTAGTGAACTTACCATCACCACCTCCTCAGGCAGAGAGTTCCATAGTCTCACTGCTCTTACCGTAAAGAATCCTCTTCTATGTTTGTGTACAAACCTTCTTTCCTCCAGACGCAGAGGATGGCCCCTCGTCACAGTCACAGTCCTGGGGATAAATAGATCATGGGAGAGATCTCTGTACTGACCTCTGATATATTTATACATAGTTATTAGATCTCCCCTCAGTCGTCTTTTTTCTAAAGTGAATAAGCCTAAATTTGATAATCTTTCTGGGTACTGTAGTCCACCCATTCCAGTTATTACTTTAGTTGCCCTCCTCTGAACCCTCTCCAGCTCTGCTATGTCTGCCTTGTTCACAGGAGCCCAGAACTGTACACAGTACTCCATGTGTGGTCTGACTAGTGATTTGTAAAGTGGCAGGACTATGTTCTCATCACGGGCATCTATGCCTCTTTTGATGCAGCCCATTATCTTATTGGCCTTGGCAGCAGCTGTCTGACACTGGTTTCTGCAGCTTAGATTTCTGTTCACTAAAATTCCTAGGTCCTTTTCTATGTCAGAGTTACCCAATATTTTACCATTTAGTATGTACTGGTGACTTGCATTATTCCTTCCCATATGCATAACTTTACATTTGTCAGTGTTAAACCTCATCTGCCACTTCTCTGCCCAAGCCTCCAGTCTATCCAGATCCATCTGTAGCAGTGTACTGTCCTCTTGTAGGTGGCATTACTACTCTGGAGGGGGCACAGAGGGCATTACTACTCTGGAGGGGGCACAGAGGGCATTACTGCTCTGGAGGGGGCACAGAGGGCATTACTACTCTGGAAGGGGCACAGAGGGCATTACTACTCTGGAGGGGGCACAGGGAGCATTACTACTCTGGGGGGGGGCACAGGTGGCATTACTACCCTGGAGGGGGCATTACTACTCTGGAGGGGGCACAGAGGGCATTACTACTCTGGAGAGGGCACAGAGGGCATTACTACTCTGGATGGGGCACAGAGGGCATTACTACTCTGGAGAGGGCACAGAGGGCATTACTAATGTGAAGGGTGCACAGTGGGCATTTTTACTATGGAGGGGGCACAGAGCCAGAGGGCATTACTACTATGAAGGGGGCACAGACGGCTTTATTACTGTGAAGGGGGCACAGATGGCATTATTACTGTGAAGGGGGCACAGTGGGCATTATGACTGTGAAGGGGGCAAAGTGGGCACTATTACTATAAAGGGGGCACAGTGGGCATTATTACTATAAAGGGGGCACAATGGGGATTATTACTATGAAGGGGGCACAAAGAGGACATTACAAGTGTGAGGGGGCACAATGTGGGAATAACTACTGTGAGAGGGCACAATGTGGGTATAACTACTGTGAGGGGGCACACATCTATACAAAATTAGCGTGAAGTTTGTACAATGAGGGCAATACTACTGTGAGGGGGTACAATTTTTTTACATATTGGGGAGGGTGCCAGAGAAAGGACCCGCCCCGGGTGCAAAACACCCTAGGCACGCCACTGCGTTCCGCTCTTAGAGGACTGTCTAGACTGGATACAAATCTAACAGACCTTCAGCTGTGAGAACTTTTAGGCTACTTTCACACTGGCGGCAGCAGGGTCCGGCAGGCTACAACGAGGGAACAGCCTGCCGGATCTGAGCTAATGCTAGCCAACAGTGCCACCGGAAGTCCGCTCCGGCCCCATTCACTATAATGGGGGCGTGCCGGAGGTCCAGCCGCAGCACAGCAAACAAGCCAAGAAGTGGCTGGAAAAAACCGCAGCATGTTGTAGTTTTTGTCCAGCTGGCTCCCAGTGGCACTGTGAGCTAGAACAGCCTGCCGGACCCTGCTGCCGCTAGTTTGAAAGTAGCCTAAGGCCCCTTTCACACGAGCGGGAGACTCGCATGTCTCCCGCAACGGATCTACAGGGCTGGACTCCGCACTGACAGGGATCGCATAGCATTATATGCGATCCCTGTCCGTGCGGAGTCCAGCCCTGTAGATGCGTTGCGGGAGACATGCGAGTCTCCCGCTCGTGTGAAAGGGGCCTAACAGTTCTCACAGCTGAAGGTTTGTTAGATTTGTATCCAGTCTAGACAGTCCTCTGTGAGCGGAACATTCCAGACTGAATATCACCTGAAGTGATACATTCAATCAGAACAGGAGAGGGATTTGTTCTGCTGTTTAGTTTACAGAGGAATTTATAGACTGGTCACAAACAATCAGCTGTGAGGAGTATTTGCTCAGGGTAGGTTTCAGGCTCTGAATGATATTCTCATTCACTGACAGCAAGCAGAGAACTTGGTGAACAATTGTAACACAAAGGGGCAGATTTACTAATCTTATAGATGATGTAAGCTTAGACTGACTAGACCTGCAGCAGATTTATCACAGGGGCTCAGGCTGGATGATGAATGGGATGGACGCTTTTCAGTGTCTCTATATCAACTATTGGTTAGCTTAGTCTCTGACAGATTTTTACGCCAGTATTGGCGCAATTTTGGTGCAAAACGGCACATCTTGGGCACCTATTTTTAGACGGATTTTTGGGGCAAACACATGTCCATTATCAGCACAACCATAGCTTTAAGACGCGGCTCCGCGACCCTCAGTGCTCCTTTCCTTTGAAATGAACGGGAGGCAGAAAGGACACAGCTGCTGATGAGTTTGTAGTGAAATTTTGGCGCAGTGTGAGCAGGCCCAAACTGGTCCATTTAGTGGATGTCATACCTATAAGACCTTGTTCACACATCAGTTATTTGATCAGTTATATCCATCAGTTAGGCTTCTTTCACACGTGTATTTTGCGGGCTCCAATCCGCATATTTTACTGATAAGATGCGGAGCCATTCATTTCTATGGGTCCGCAAAAATACTGACAGCTTACTGTGTGCTGTCCACATCCGTATGTCCGTTCCGTAGCCCGCAAAAAAAAATAGAACATGTCCTATTCTTATCTGTTTTGCGGACAAGGATAGGTATTGTTACAACGGATCCGCAAAAAAACGGATGCCATACGGACGTAAAAATTTTTTTTTTGTGGATCCGGAATTTGCGGACCGCAAAACACAACGGTCGTGTGAAAGGAGCCTTATTGTGAGCCAAAACCAGGTTTGGGTCAAAAAAACAGAACAGGTGCAGATCTTTTTTAATTATATCTTGTTTCTCTGTAGCCTCCACTCTTGGCTTTGGCTCACAATAACTGATGGAAATAACTGATCAAATAACTGACGTGTGAACAAGGCCTAAGCCTTATTTTCTCCAACATAGGTGTTTTTAGTATCTTGGGGGTTCTTTTAGGTTTTCTTGCAACATTTTTAGTAAAAAAAAAAAAAGTCAGCTCTAGTTTTTGCATGGAAGTCTGGGAAATATTAAAGGGAACCTGTCATCAACTTTATGCTGCCCATACTAACAGCAGAATAAAGTAGAGACAGGTGAGTTGATTTCAGCAGTCTGTCATTTATAAGTTAAAAGTAAGTGGCTGCCGAGAACCAATATCACAATCATTGCAGACTAGGCCTGGAAAAGAGTCACAGCCACCTGAGAAGAGTCATGGTTATTCATGAATTTCTGCTTTCCCTGCTCACCTGCTGATGATTGACAGTCTTCTGCCTAGTTTTCTCCCTTTCTCTCTAGGAGAGAACTGTCAATCATCAGCAGATGGCGGGGAGAGCAGGAGATTATGAATAACCATGACTCTTCTCAGGTAGATTTGACTCTTTTCAAGGCCTGTGCTGCAATGATTATGATGCTGGTTCTCAGCAACTACTTACTATTCGCTCACGAGTGACACACCGCTGAAATCATCATTTCTGTCACTATTTTGTGCTGCCCTCAGTGAGGTCAGCATAAAGTTGATCACAGGTTCCCTTTAAATGCAGGACAAGCAGGCGTTTTTTGCTTTTTTTTAATAGTCGTGTTGTTTTAATCCTTCAGGTCCATTTTTCGGGTCAATATGCTCTTGGTCTGGCGTTTTTTCTCCTCATTGTCATAGACATCCATTGCCCTGCTTAAAAAAAACACTAAAAAGTGCCAGTGTATGTGTTTTGTGGCACATTTTGTGATGAATATTTCCCTCCTCATGGATTTGTCTTTGGAAAAGTAAATCGTTGCCGGAAACTTTCACCTTAAATGTTTCTTTGCACTTTTGGATTATGCAAATAGCTCTTTGCTGTTTGTGAGTCGCAGGTCTGTCATTTTTAGCAGAATATTCAGATGCACATTTAATGTGTGTTTTTTTGTGAATTTCGTCGATGTTTGGTTGTGTCTCTTTTGTTTCACCTCACGTTAGCAACACGCGTGTCAACAGTAGCGAATGCATAAGAGATTTCTTGCGCCTGTCAACAGGATTTAAAAATCCGTGTGAATGAAGAAGAGACGTGTTTATCATTTTCACCTGAGTTTATATAAAACCTGTGTAGATGGAGTGACACCTATTCGTGCACACGCCGGCGTAACCTGGCGCCTGGCCCACCCGCATATCACCACAAATAACACGCAGGCAAGCAAGACAATGAATGCAAAACACGCCAGAAACCGTTGTGCCCGAGAACCGGCCTAACACAGAAAGGAAAATGCTGTGTTTTGTCTATCACAAAACTGAAGCTTTTTCTGGGCCTCACCATATAGATTACAGCGCCCCCTATAGGCACAGCTACAGATACAACATGGTCATTAGTAATATCACAGGCTTATTATATATCATGGATTCATCTTATCATTAATAATCACTGCGCTCACCCATAATTCCATGTTCTACAGCCTCCACTATCTGAGAAGGACTTATAATGCTAGAGCTGATCCTGAACTGCCTTTTTTAATGAATACAATGGTAGGAATACAGTGAAGACTGACACACAAGCATACCATGAACAACTAACTGTAAGGCCTCTTTCACACGAACTATACGGATTGTGTCAGGATGCGTTCAGGGTGCATTCAATGAAAGTCACACCATTTTGGTCTGCAATTGCATTCAGTTGTTCATTTTTTTTTCCACGCGGGTGCAATGCGTTTTGATGCGTTTTTTTCATGCGTGTGATAAAAAACTGAAGGTTTACAAACAACATCTCTTAGCAACCATCAGTGAAAAACGCATTTCATCCGGACTTATTTCCGGATGCAATGCGTTTTTCACTGAAGCCCCATTCACTTCTATGGGGCCAGGGCTGCATAAAAAAGCGCGGAATATAGAACATGCTGCGTTTTTCACGCAGAACTGATGTGTGAAAAAAACACTCATGTACACAGACACATTGAAATGATTGGGTCAGGATTTAGTGGGGGTGCTATGCGTTCACGTCACGTATCGTACCAGTGTGGAAAACTTGCTGCTGTGAAAGGGGCCTAACTCTGTATAACTGTATATAAATTACAAATAAGACAACTGCTATAGTTAATAATTACGTTCAGTCAGTGGGGTCTGACCCTTGCGACCCCCACTTACTGTATGTCCCCTCAGTTTTATTGTAAAGTCGCATAGTCAGCCTATTACAATTATCAAACCTGAGTGGAGTCAACAGGAGAAGAAGTGGAGTATCTGCCACCAGCGATCGATGTGGGACCCTTCTCATTGAACATTGATGGTAACAATATACCAAGTCAAAACCTTCTGAAAGGGCTTTTCCAGAATTGGGTGTTCCCTTTTGATTTTGGCCCCCTAGCGTGTGGTACCTAATGATAGAGTCATACTCACTTGCTCCTTGGCAATCTGATTCGGCACCCTGACTCCATTTGGGGATATTCTGGTCCCCAGCTTGTTTACTTCCAGGCAGGGGCCTCAACGGTGATGTGTACCCAAGCGGCACGTGAACCAGCAGTGATGTGCCACTTGGGGACATGTCACCACTGAGGCCAGTCACTGGCCAGTCTGGAGATTGCCAAATGCAGCCTGGGTGCCGATTCAGCACAGAAGATTTGTTGCAGAAATTTCTGCAGTTCCATTCATCTAAATGTTGATGTTGCAGTCATATGGGATATTCAGATGAAGGGTAGTCACAGACATGTAAGAAATCTGTCCTGTGTGAATATACCCTTAGGACTCATGCACAGGACCGTGTCCGTATTTTGGTCCACAAACAACATATCTGCAAGATACGTACACCTTCTGTGTGCGTTTTTTCTCCCTCCCTTCAATAGAAAGGGCTATTCTCATCTGCAAAAAGACCAGAATAGGACTTGCATAATGGAAAAATGGATCCACAAAAAACGCTGATGTGTGTTCGGTCCCATAGAAATGATTGGATCACAGTTCTGTCCACAAAAAAAGGTGGATAGTACACGGCTGAGCAGTAGGGTTGTGTGCATGAGGCCTTAAAGATATTAATAAAACAGTTCTCATCAGATTGGAGCGCCGGTCGCTTCCACACAGATATGAGCAGAAGCAGGAACGACCCTGCCTCCAGGGAGCGCTGTAGTAGATGAGTCTGGTGACTTGAGAGAAGAGTAAAGTCTTTGAGTGATAAACTTTTCTTTAAGGATCGGACTATTAAGCTCTGCAGAAGTGACTCCTGCGCTCCGTATTTACGGCTGCGGCCTGTGACGCCGCTTTATGCTGGGTCTGAGAATTTCTCTCACACTGCTCGATGCCTTCTCCAGGTCATTAACTCCCAAATGCTGCTCGGACGGATGCGTCTTCCTTCAGGGAGTCTTACAAAGACGCTGGAAAAGAGATAGACTGTTCCTTCCATGCTTTGGAAGTAACTGAGGCAGATTGAGCAGGTCCCCGCCAGGCGCTGTGCCCGTACCCAGAGGTGCCACCACTCCTGCCATCTTTCTGCTGCACTGTATGCGGAGAGGCCGCTCCTCATCACTTCACATTTCTTTCTCTTCTTAATGAGGTTATAAAACAATTAGAGATGAGCTCTGGGGGGGCTCAGAAGTCTCCGATCCTTCAGGGTGTGTTTGTTCTCTCCAGGGTTGGGCACTCGGTGAAGGTCAGGCCCTCCTCACAATATGGAGGGGTGGGGGGATGACCTCTGTACAGTCTACCCTGACTCCCTCCTGCCTCCTGCGCTTTGAAGGTTTACCCACCAGGTGTTCCTGTTACAAAATGACACATGAAAGGCTCTCATCCCCGGACTAATTACCTGCTGAATGCCCCCATCGCCCCTCACCACTACTCATGCTGTTCACAGAGTGTTGCCTCGCGCCTCGCGTCTCATTACTGTCTGCTTACGGAAGTTAATCCTATCGGAGTGGACAGTCACCGGAGCATCATTGGTAAAACGCAGATACTGTGTCACTGTCCTCATCTTCTTCTAAATGTGAATCCTAAAGGGGCCACTCACTCTTAAATTGGTAGATCATGAAAGTCATAAATTAGTGTCTGATTTCTTTCACATATGGATGGAAATCTCTCTGCAGTTTCCAAGCACTGGAAGTATGTCACATATCTAATGATCATGGGAGGCAAGGAGTTCAGAATGATATATTGTACCTTCACTGATACATTGTAACAAACTATCAGGACAGGAGAGCGCTTTCTGCTACTCATGTGTTTACCTCATAGAGGATTTACTAGAATGGAGATAATTGTGGAAAAAAAGACCCTCAGCATTGACGATTACTAGGTCAAGGCAGGTTTTTAGCCTCTGGATGTAATCAGAGATGTTTGCATTCACTGGCAGCAAGCAGATATCATCTTAGAATGGTAAGAAACTGAAACACAAAGCCTGTGTTATGAGAAGCAGAAACTTCCCTATTGTCCCATCTTCTCATGTTTACTAACCTGTTTGCTATGCATCTGCCTCACACCTGATCTCTGGGTCAGATAATCCACTTGTCCCCCTAAGTTAAATTAAAGGGGTTATCCGAGAAATGAAAAAAAAACATTAGAAAACTCATCAGGACTCACATATACATTAGTTAAAGGGGTTGTCCGGGTTCAGAGCTGAACCCGGACATACCCTTATATTCACCCAGGCAGCCCGCCTTGAACAGTGCATCGGAGCATCTCATGCTCCGATGCCCTCCCTTGCCCTGCGCTGGATTGCGCAGAGCAAGGGCTCTTTTGTTTACATAACACACTGCCGGGTGAAGGCTTCCGCCCGGCAGTGAGTTCGGTGACGTCACCGGCTGTAATGGGCCGGCTTTAGTGCTGCCCTAGCATGAGATGCTCCGATGCCCTGTTCAGGCGGGCTGCCTGGGTGAATTTAAAGGTAGTATTCCCATCTCACGAATGTAGTTTGTATAGTTAGATATAGCCATACCGATATTATTACTAATAGAATGTATTTATATAAAATGTACCGTTTAGAAGATTTACCTATTTGTATATCCATTGTCCCACACACATCAGTCAGGCTGTTGCCCCTAGTTATGGCCACCTCGGCCATGTAGTAGTGGTGGCCAGCTTGCTCCTTTTCAAACCCGCTCTGAGGTAACTGCTGTATTGTGAACACACATTGCATGAGCATGCGGAGACACATCTTAGGGTACTTTCACAGCTGCGTTTTGGACGCTACCCATCCAAACTGCAATGGTCGGCATCCGTCCAAAACGCAGACTTTATAAACGGATCCTGCTCCATAGAGATTAATTGATCTTGGAACAGGATCCGTTTCTCTGCGTTTTGAAAGCGCAGACAAAAATGCTACAACCCTAAGATATGTCTCCGCATGCTCATGCAATGTGCGTTCACAATACAGCAGTTACCTCAGACCGGGTTTGAACAAGAGCAAGCCGGCCACCACTACCACATGGCCGCAGTGGCCGTAACTAGGGGCAACGGCCTGACTGATGTGTGTGGAACAATGGAAGTACAAATAGGCAAATCTTCTAAACGGTACATTTTATATAAATATATTCTATTAGTAGTAATAATGGTATGGCTATATCTAACTATACAAACTACATTTGTGAGATGGGAATGATTTCTTGGAAAAAAACCTTACTTACACCCAGTGGCGTAGCTACCGGGGGGACAAGGGGGGGCGACGGCTCCGGGCCCAGTGACTCAAGGGGGCCCATAAAAATAAAAAATCTTACTTACCTGTTCTGCGCTGCGGCTGCCCTCCGGTCCACGCTCTGCTCTCTTCCCTGACGGCGCGCACTATGACCTGACGCTGCACGCAGCGTCAGGTCATAGTGTGCGCGGGCCAGGGAAGAGAGCGGAGGGCAGCCTCAGCGCAGAACAGGTAAGAAAGGTTTTTTATTTTTATCTTATGTGGCTGGGTGGGCTGATCTGAGGTCTGATGGGGGCACAATACGCTGATCTGAGGTCTGATGGGGGCACAATATGCAGATCTGAGGTTTTGATGGGGCACAATACACTGATCTGAGGTCTGATGGGGGCACATTAAGCTAATCTGAGGTCTGATGGGGCACAATACGATGATCTGAGGTCTGATGGGGGCACAATATGCAGATCTGAGGTTTGATGGGGCACAATACGCTGATCTGAGGTCTGATGGGGGCACAATACGCTGATCTGAGGTCTGATGGGGGCACAATACGCTGATCTGAGGTCTGATGGGGGCACAATATGCAGATCTGAGGTTTGATGGGGCACAATACGCTGATCTGAGGTCTGATGGGGGCACATTAAGCTGATCTGAGGTCTGATGGGGGCACGATACGCTGATCTGAGGTCTGATGGGGGCACAATACACTGATCTGAGGTCTGATGGGGGCACAATACGCTGATCTGAGGTCTGATGGGGGGCACAATAGGCTGATCTGAGGTTTGATGGGGCACAATAGGCTGATCTGAGGTCTGATGGGGGCACAATATGCTGATCTGAGGTCTGATGGGGGCACAATATGCAGATCTGAGGTTTGATGGGGCACAATACGCTGATCTGAGGTCTGATGGGGGCACATTAAGCTGATCTGAGGTCTGATGGGGCACAATACCCTGATCTGAGGTCTGATGGGGGGCACAATAGGCTGATCTGAGGTTTGATGGGGCACAATAGGCTGATCTGAGGTCTGATGGGGGCACAATACGCTGATCTGAGGTCTGATGGGGGCACAATATGCAGATCTGAGGTTTGATGGGGCACAATATGCTGATGTGAGGTCTGATGGGGGCACAATACGCTGATCTGAGGTCTGATGGGGGCACAGTACGCTGATCTGAGGTCTGATGGGGGCACAGTACGCTGATCTGAGGTCTGATGGGGGCACAGTACGCTGATCTGAGGTCTGATGGGGGCACAGTAAGCTGATCTGAGGTCTGATGGGGCACAATACGCTGATCTGAGGTCTGATGGGGGCACAGTAGGCTGATGTGAGGTCTGATGGGGGCACAGTAGGCTGATCTGAGGTCTGATGGGGCACAATACGCTAATCTGAGGTCTGATGGGGGCACAGTAGGCTGATGTGAGGTCTGATGGGGCACAATACGCTGATCTGAGGTCTGATGGGGACACAGTAGGCTGATGTGAGGTCTGATGGGGGCACAGTAGGCTGATCTGAGGTCTGATGGGGCACAATATGCTAATCTGAGGTCTGATGGGGGCACAATACGCTGATCTGAGGTCTGATGGGGGCACAATACGCTGATCTGAGGTCTGATGGGGGCACAATACGCTGATGTGAGGTCTGATGGGGCACATTCTGCTGATGTGAGGTCTGATGGGAGCACAATATGCTGATCTGAGGTCTGATGGGGCACAATACGCTGATGTGAGGTCTGATGGGGACACAGTATGCTGATCTGAGGTCTGATGGGGGCACAGTAGGCTGATCTGAGGTCTGATGGGGGCACATTCTGCTGATCTGAGGTCTGATGGGGGGCACATTAAGCTGATCTGAGGTCTGATGGGGGCACAATACGCTGATCTGAGGTCTGATGGGGCACAATACGCTGATCTGAGGTCTGATGGGGCACAATACTCTGATCTAAGGTCTGATGGGGCACAATACGCTGATCTGAGGTCTGATGGGGGCACATTAAGCTGATCTGAGGTCTGATGGGGGCACATTAAGCTGATCTGAGGTCTGATGGGGGCAGGGGAGTGATGTAAAAACTGGGGACACGTTTCCTTTAACATAGGAGTCCCCTTGTTTTTTACTCCTATTAATCCTATATTTTACTGCATTATGTGGTAGAGTATTTAGACTAGGGTATGTAGAAAGTCTATTGTACTGTACTTAGCAGCATAGACGATCTTGCAGTTTATACAGTCATCTTTCTAATACAATATTATAACCACAACTAGTAGTATGTGCCTGTGAAGTTGGAAACGTGCATTTGGGAAGCCAATAAGTGGGGGGCCCACTCAAGTATGTTTCGCCCCCCCTGTGCTGAACCTCTAGCTACGCCTCTGCTTACACCGTTACATAGCTCTGTTATTCATGCTTTGTTTACATGCTGCAGCAAAGTTGTGGGGGGGGCGTGTAACAACAATGACTCAGCTCTCCCTCATGAATATTTGTGGGTGTGAACAATCTGCCCTTCCCCGCCCCCTGCACTGCACTGCTTGCTCTGCACAACCTAACCTAGCATACAAACACAGTCACATGATCATCTCCTAGCTCACACAGGCAGATCTGCACTACATACATCACACATATGTATATATCACACACTGCCCCACACACACATCACATGCTGCCCCACACACATCACACATGTATACATCACACGCTGCCCCACACCCATCACACGCATGTATGTAAGGCAATATGTAGTGAAATAAACAGGCTATTATAGCCAAGTAATAAAGTACAGGGAAGATCCGCCATATTGGGCTGGACTTTATCACTTGGCTATAATTGCCTGCTGTTACACCAGTAATGGTCCCCTGTATAAATCTTCACCCCTTAGGCCCTGTTCACACCAGCGCTATTTATTTCTGTTGTACTGCTCATCTGATGGAGCAGAACAACGAAAATAACGTAAGTGCTGGATTGGGTAAAAAGGGTAAAAAGGATTTTTGTTATACGATCAACTGTGCCATACTGTGACATTCAATACCATGGAGCTCCACTGTAAAAATAATTTTTAAAAAAGTACTTTTTTGGAGGATTCTGCAGGATGGAAAAGCATAGTGTACCACATTTTTCCACCCTGCAAAGTCCTGCAAAAAAAACATGTAGGCTAACATTTTTTTTATATAGATGATATATATAGTCATGGCCAAAAGTTTTGAGAATGACACAAATATTATATTTTCACATGATCTGCTGCCCTCTGTTTTTTTATGTGTGTTTGTCAGATGTTTTTATCACATACAGAAATATAATTGCAATCATATAATGAGTAACAAAAGCTTATATTGACAGTTAGAATGAGTTAATGCAGCAAGTCAATATTTGCAGTGTTGACCCTTCTTCTTCAGGACCTCTGCAATTCTCCCTGGCATGCTCTCAATCAACTTCTGGACCAAATCCTGACTGATAGCAGTCCATTCTTGCACAATCAATGCTTGCATTTTGTCAGAATTTGTAGGTTTTTGTTTGTCCACCCGTCTCTTGATGATTGACCACAAGTTCTCAATGGGATTAAGATCTGGGGAGTTTCCAGGCCATGGACCCAAAATCTCTATGTTTTGTTCCCTGAGCCATTTAGTTATCACCTTTGCTTTATGGCAAGGTGCTCCATCATGCTGGAAAAGGCATTGTTGATCGCCAAACTGCTCTTGGACGGTTGGGAGAAGTTGCTCTCGGAGGACATTCTGGTACCATTCTTTATTCATGGCTGTGTTTTTAGGCAAGACTGTGAGAGAGCCGATTCCCTTGGCTGAGAAGCAACCCCACACATGAATGGTTTTCAGGATGCTTTACAGTTGGCATGAGACAAGACTGGTGGTAGCGCTCACCTCGTCTTCTCCGAATAAGCTGTTTTCCAGATGTCCCAAACAATCAAAAAGGGGATTCATCAGAGAAAATGACTTTACCCCAGTCCTCAGCAGTCCACTCCCTGTACCTTTTGCAGAATATCAGTCTGTCCCTGATGTTTTTTCTGGAGAGAAGTGGCTTCTTTGCTGCCCTCCTTGAGACCAGGCCTTGCTCCAAGAGTCTCCGCCTCACAGTGCGTGCAGATGCACTCACACCTGCCTGCTGCCATTCCTCAGCAAGCTCTGCACTGCTGGTAGCCCGATCCCGCAGCTGAAACACTTTTAAGAGACGGTCCTGGCGCTTGCTGGTCTTTCTTGGGCGCCCTGGAGCCTTTTTGGCAACAATGGAACCTCTCTCCTTGAAGTTCTTGATGATGCGATAGATTGTTGACTGAGGTGCAATCTTTCTAGCTGCGATACTCTTCCCTGTTAGGCCATTTTTGTGCAGTGCAATGATGACTGCACGTGTTTCTTTAGAGATAACCATGGTTAACAGAAGAGAAACAATGATGCCAAGCACCAGCCTCCTTTTAAAGTGTCCAGTGGTGTCATTCTTACTTAATCCTGACAGAATGATCTCCAGCCCAGTCTTCATCAACACCCACACCTGTGTTAATGGAGCAATCACTGAAACGATGTTAGCTGGTCCTTTTAAGGCAGGGCTGCAATGATGTTGAAATGTGTTTTGGGGGATAAAGTTCATTTTCTAGGCAAATATTGACTTTGTAATTAATTGCTGTTAAGCTGATCACTCTTTATAACATTCTGGAGTATATGCAAATTGCCATTATAAAAACTGAAGCAGTAGACTCTGTAAAAATTAATATTTGTATCATTCTCAAAACTTTTGGCCATGACTGTAGTTGTGTGTGTGTGCAGGGGCGGTCTTGGCATTTCTGGGGCCCTAAGCGAAGTTATGTCCGGGGGCCCCCACCCCCCAATGACGCGTCACGCCCCCTGGATGACACGCCCTCTGATGACACCCCCCCCAATGGCACGCCCCCCCACACATCAAACACTGGGACTAGAGCATGCTAGGGTGGAATTTGCGTGCGCTTTTTCAAATCTGCATGCTAATTCATATGCATATTTTAGTATGTACACTAATGTGTATGCATTTTATAAATTAGTACGCATTAGCGTACTAATTTATAAAATGAGTACGCATTCGGACAAATGCAGTACGTGACAGCTGGGCGGTCAGTCTTGGACACCAGCACAAGAGCGGAGCGTGGGGGCCCCTTGGACGTCGGGGCCCTATGCAAATGCATAGGATGTGTGGTGCCCAAGACCGCCCCTGTGTGTGTGATATATATATATTGTAGGAAGGCACAAGGGGTCCTGGCAGATGGGAGGTACATGTCACCGAGGTTCCTGGCCTCGGTGAAGTAAGAGACAGTTTTTTCAAGGTGCCAGCAGCAGTAGGTGGCTGACACTAATACTATTTAGTATAGCTGTGAACAGCTGATCCGGGACGGCTCTTACTGGGAGTAGTCATAGTGCTGGGTGGGTAACTACTCCCCATGGTCCAGGCCGGGTGTTACCTGGCCTATTTAACAGCCAGAAGCCCCAGCTGGAGGGGTGGAGGCCCTTACTCTAAATATGGAATGCTGTAGGTGAGAGCTGGAGCTAAGCTGGAGCTTAGCTGGAGCTTGCAGTGCCTGAGGGACTAAGGACAGAGTAAAGCCCACAACCACCCTGTGAGGTTATGGTACTGTTATAACTTGCCTGTATTGTATAGAACATGTTTCTGTAGACCGGCTGGGGTAAGCTGGTCTTGGCTGTGAATTCTCATAAGATTTTTGTTTGTTTTTTTGACAAGAATAAAAGACTGTTTTCGTTGCTGGGTTTTTGAAACCAAAAGAAAAGGCTGCTGTGTGCTGATTCAAAGGCTGATCCCTACATATGGTGGAGGATGCGGGCAGAACCACCGCTA
>ONZH01015329.1:0-155649 GCA_900303285.1 Rhinella marina
ACAACTGCTTTTCTACTATTTGGCCACAAGGAGCGCTGTTTGTAATGGCTATTTAAAGTGGCAATGAAAGACAGCAGAACAGAGTGCGCTGATCTTATGGGAGCGTTACATACTGGAAGCAGATTTCATTCAGTAGTGTGTCAGTTTTGTTATAGGTCACAACATAGTGACGTGGAGGAAGGAGCAGGGTCCACAGCAGCACAGAGTATGTCAGGAGAGGGAGCAGTAACCTGTTCTGTTATATTAAAGGGGTTGGCCCATCTCAGACACTGATGGCATATCGCTAGGGACCTGCTCTTGTTTCCAGAACTGGGCCCCCAAAGCAAATGAGAGAGCAACCCGCGCAACGGGAGTTCTGAATACAGTAAAAAGCCTCAGCAGCACAGAGTATGTCAGGAGAGAAGCATGCTCATCTTATGGGAGGACCTGTCACCTCTCCTGACATGTCTTTTTTTTAGGAAATAATTGTCCTCTACATGAAATGACAATTCTGGCTCATCTTTTCATATAACTCTATGTTGTTTCGTTCCTCTATTAATCACACTAGAAGTTTATTAATAAATTGGCTTCTCGGTGTTACCAGTTGGGGGTTTGTCCAATCAGTGTTGCCAGTGCCAGACTGCGCAGGGACACACCCCTTTGACAAGGTTAATAATAACACCCAGTTGGCAATGTATTCATAAATTTATAGTAGGAACAATAGAGGATCCGAACAATAGACAATCATAAGAAAAAGATGCTCCAGAATTGTTATTTTTATGGTGAAGGCAAGTAGCTAATAAAACAGACGAGTCAGGAGAGGTGACATAGTGAAAGGAACAGGGCCCACAGCAGCACAGGGGTATTTCAGGATAGAAGAGTATTGTGGGAGGTCACTATCTGAGAGTTACATAGTGGAAGGAGCAGGGTCCAGAGCAGCACAGAGTATTTCAGAGAAGAAAAGTGATGCTCATGTGAGAGGTCACTATCTGAGCGTTACATAGTGGAAGGAACTGGGTCCACAGCAGCACAGGGGTATTTCAGGAGAGAAGAGTATTGTGGGAGGTCACTATCTGAGAGTTACACAGTGAGCAGGGTCCAGAGCAGCACAGAGTATTTTCAGGAAAGAAACATGCTGCTTATGTGAGAGGTCACTATCTGAGAGTTACATAGTGGAAGGAACTGGGTCCAGAGCAGCACAGAGTATTTCAGGAAAGAAACATGCTGCTTATGTGAGAGGTCACTATCTGAGAGTTACATAGTGGAAGGAACTGGGTCCAGAGCAGCACAGAGTATTTCAGGAAAGAAACATGCTACTTATGTGAGAGGTCACTATCTGAGAGTTACATAGTGGAAGGAACTGGGGTCCAGAGCAGCACAGAGTATTTCAGGGAACATGCTTTATGTGAGAGGTCACTATCTGATTACATAGTGAAGAACTGGTCCACAGCAGTATTTCAGGGTGTATTGAAGTCACTATCTAGAGTTACAGTGAGAGGGTCCAGAGCAGCACAGGTATTGTGCTATTAGAGAGGTCACTATCTGAGAGTTACATAGTGGAAGGAACTGGGTCCACAGCAGCACAGGGGTATTTCAGGAGAGAACAGTATTGTGGGAAGTCACTATCTAAGAGTTACATAGTAGAAGGAGCAGGGTCCAGAGCAGCACAGAGTATTTCAGGAAAGAAACATGCTGCTCATGTGAGAGGTCACGATGTGACACTTATATAGCTGTAGAAGCAGGATCCACAGCAGCACAGTGTATTTCAGGAGAGAGAGAGAAGCAGAGGAACTGAGAGGAGAGCACTCTTGTAGTAAGAAATTACCTGTCCCCTCCAGGAGGAGAATTGGGACAAGGAGAAAGGTTGCAGCGACATATACACAGTGAGAGGAACGGATCAGCAGGCAGCACAGAGTATTTCAGACCCTTGCAGAGTCAATTTTCTTTGTGTGCTGACAAGAATTGCGCGGCTCAACCTTTACAAGATACCTCGGCTGCAGTCATTGTGAAACCCGAATATGACACCGAAGCTTCTGCTTTACCAAACCAGAAAACACAACGTGGACCAGGCCAGAAAATGCAATCAAGTCAGAAAAACGAGCGAGTGCTCTCGAGAGACGACCGCCGGGTCACGGCCGTCCCCACCCCCCGTAATGTGGTTTCACTCCGCTTTTGAGAAGGACTGTTGGCAGTGGAAACCTTAAATCAATTGAAAAAGGGTTGTCTACCAGCTTGCTGACTGTTTCCAATAAAAATTAGCAGAATTGCGATTGCAGGTCTGAAGTATATAATGAGATATTGTATTTACAAAGTGACTGCGCTGTTCATGAAGATCAGGCAGGACCTAATACCATATAACAGCAGACATATTGGCCGTCACCCAGCTTTCCCTGGAACTGATATCACAAAGAGACAGATGAACAGAAGACGACAACTCAGAGATTACGATTTTCCGGGGACTTTTTTTTTTGTCGGAAAATAAAATCCACCGTAAATTCATGAAATGCAAATAGTTCCAGGTAAATGACAGGTCTGCTGAGCCGCTGTATCTAATCCTATCATGTGTGATACTGTCTGCTGAGCCGCTGTATCTGCTGAGCCGCTGTATCTAATCCTATCATGTGTGATACTGTCTGCTGAGCCGAGCTGTATCTAATCCTATCATGTGTGATACTGTCTGCTGAGCCGCTGTATCTAATCCTATCATGTGTGATACTGTCTGCTGAGCCGCTGTATCTAATCCTATCATGTGTGATACTGTCTGCTGAGCTGCTGTATCTAATCCTGTGATACTGTCTGATGTGTATCTAATCCTATCATGTGTGATACTGTCTGCTGAGCCGCTGTATCTAATCCTATCATGTGTGATACTGTCTGCTGAGCCGCTGTATCTAATCCTATCATGTGTGATACTGTCTGCTGAGCTGCTGTATCTAATCCTATCATGTGTGATACTGTCTGCTGAGCCGCTGTATCTAATCCTATCATGTGTGATACTGTCTGCTGAGCCGCTGTATCTAATCCTATCATGTGTGATACTGTCTGCTGAGCTGCTGTATCTAATCCTAATGTGTGATACTTTCTGATTATCTGTGTATCTAAGCCTATCATGTGTTAAACTGTCTGATGATCTATGTATCTAAAGCTATCATGTGTGATACTGTCTGCTGTCGACTGTCTGATAAGCCTGTCACGTGTGATGCTGTCTTCTAAGCCAATGTATCCAAGAATATCATGGTTGATACTATGCTGCTGAGGCATTTATCTAAGTCTTTGCTGAGACAATGTATCTAAGCCTATCGTGGGTAATACTGTCTGCGGTGTCAGATGTATTTAAGGTGTGATACAGTTCGCTGAGCTACAGTATCTAAGTCTATCATGTGCCATACCGTTTGCTGAGCAAATGTATCTAAGCCTGTCATGGATGATATTATCTGCTGAGTCCAATTTAAGCCAGGTGTCATACTGTCTGCTGAGCTGCGGTATCTAAGTCTAAGATATGTGATACTGTCTGCTGCTGAGCTGCAGGATCTAATCCTAGCATGTGTGATACTTTCTGCTGATCTGTGTATCTAAGCCTAGCATGTGTGATACTGTCTGCTGATCTGTGTATCTAAGCCTAGTATGTGTGATACTGTCTGTCTGCTGATCTGTGTATCTAAGCCTAGTATGTGTGATACTGTCTGCTGATCTGTGTATCTAAGCCTAACTGTGATTGTGCTGATCTGTGTATCTAAGCCTAATTTGTGTATACTGTCTGCTGATCTGTGTATCTAAGCCTAGTATGTGTGATACTGTCTGCTGATCTGTGTATCTAAGCTAAGATATGTGATACTGTCTGCTGAGTATGTGTGATCTAAGCTAGTATGTGTGATACTGTCTGATCTGTGCTAAGCTAGTATGTGTGATACTGTTGTATCTGTGTATCTAAGCCTAACATTTGTGATACTGTCTGCTGATCTGTGTATCTAAGCCTAGTATGTGTGATACTGTCTGCTGATCTGTGTATCTAAGCCTAACATGTGTGATACTGTCTGCTGATCTGTGTATCTAAGCCTAGTATGTGTGATACTGTCTGCTGATCTGTGTATCTAAGCCTAATGTGTGTGATGCTGTCTGCTGATCTGTGTATCTAAGCCTAGCATTGTGTGATACTGTCTGCTGATCTGTGTTATCTAAGCCTAGTACATGCTGTGATACTGTCTGCTGATCTGTGTATCTAAGCCTAGTATGTGTGATACTGTCTGCTGATCTGTGTATCTAAGCCTAGTATGTGTGATACTGTCTGCTGATCTGTGTATCTAGCATGTGTGATCTGTCTGATGATCTGTGTATCTAAGCCTAATGTGTGTGATGCTGTCTGCTGATCTGTGTATCTAAGCCTAGCATTTGTGATACTGTCTGCTGATCTGTTTATCTAAGCCTAGCGTGTGATACTGTCTGTTGATCTGTGTATCTAAGCCTAGCATGTGTGATACTCCCTGATGATCTGTGTATCTAAAGCTTTCATGTGTGATACACAGATTATCAGATAGTATCTAAGCCTGGCATGTGTGATATTATCTGCTGATCTGTGTATCCAAGCCTAGCATATATGACACTGTTCCGGGCTGTACAGAGCTGAGGATCTGTTGCACTTGGCATACCACAGCGTACCCTCTGTCTGATGATCTGTGTATCTAAGCCCAGCATGTGTGACACTGTTCTGTGCTGTACAGAGCTGAGGATCTGTTGCAGGTGGCGTACCACAGCATACCCCCTCAGAGGACCATGAGATAGAACCTGAGATTGACTACAACACTCTCCATAGATATTTCCTCTCTGTCCCCGATGAGGTTTGTGGGGTAACACCGGTTTGTGTAACCTGAGGTCTGTGGGGCAATATCCTCTGGTCGTACACAGTAGAGCGTGTGCAATCCTGTGCCAGGAAGAGTTGTAATCTGGGCATTATGTATACTGGACAAGGGAGGGGGGGGCAATAGGACAGGGCTAGGGCCGCAGGACAGCCTAGATATAGCTGCATGTGTTCAGATAAGAAAGCAGGGAAGCTGCCTGGCATTGAGCAGACATAAACTGGATATTGGCTATTTTTGGGGCAGCCTGTGCCCACTGCTTCATAGGCAGTTAGACGGCTGCTGTATACCACGGATGCTAATTATCATAAAGGGAGTGATTACTGTGACAGGTAATTGCAGGCAAATGCATGGCAGACACAGATGCTGTCATCCTTGCATCTTTGAGGTCATCACAAGTGTTTATGGTAACAACTTGGAAACAAATGTAGCAATTTTTTTTGTATGTGGTCACATGACATAATCAGGTGCCTCCACTCTAGCACTATATATATACGGTATAACTGAGCATACCCCATTACTGTAAACGCAGGTATTGATGCCCATAGTGCACCAGACAAGATGTCATGTGACCACCTGCACATGTCACTAGAAAGGCCTGATATCACAGGCAAAAAAAAAAAATTCACCTTTAAGTGGACAATCCCTTTAAGCCATCTAGGAGTCACTTATAAACGATTTGCTGATATCAGAGGCAAAAAAAGGTCAGAAAAAAAAAATCACCTTTAAGTGGAAAATCCCTTTAAATCAACTGGGTGTCAATGATAAACAGGCAAAAATGGGTCTGTAAAAGATGTCACCTTTAAGTGGACAGTCCCTTTAAATCAACTATTTGCTGATATCGCAGGCAAAAAAAAAAGGTAAAAAAAAATAATTTCACCTTTAAGTGAACAATCCCTTTAAGTCGTCTGGGGGTCACCGATAAACTATTTGCTGTGATAACAAAATAACAATTTCTGCAGAATTTCCGGAGATATGAAGAAACGCGGCTCCGATAAATATATTTATATTTTTATATCTAGAAGTTTCTTGGCTGAAGTTGCTTCCATTGTTGTCGCTTCCGCCGGGGAAAACTACATTGTTGCGGTGGTTTTAAGAACTATTTATTATAGGGCTGGAGGGGAGGGGACTACCCGTCAGGAGAGACGATTATGGGGGGGGGGGGGGGCTATAAAGGGACTGGAAGAAAGGTGATGTCCTCTGTGAGACAAGAGAAGTCATGTGACACAGGAAGTGCCCTCTGCCAAGGAATCGGGGAGGTGGAGCTAATCTAGTCTTGCTCACTGATTGGCTACTGTGGGGCTACCTGGGGCACTCAGTTGTATCCATTGGTTCAGTTTCTTACGTACAGAGGACCTAATCCCATCTTCTAATGGAATCCTGTTAACCTATTTGGTCAGTATTATGGGGCTTGGGATGGTTCTCTAGCCCTGCAAATCTTAAGGGGCACTCAAAAACAGAGCATTCTGCCATCACATAGTCACCAAGGAGATGGCAACATGGAAACAAGGAGGTCCACACAGTACAAACCTGTTAAACCCTGCTTTAGCATACAGTATATACATGGGCATTGGCAAATATCCCTCTAAATCCTGCCGAATCGCCAGAATTGTTCAGATCTTGAGGGACTTCTAACTCAAACTTTTGCTATCACTTGGCCATCAAAGAGCTTGAGACATAGAAACTAGGTTAACCCCATAGAATGAATCTTTTAAGCCCCCCTATTATGTAGGGTCTACATTGAGCATTGGAATATTTTCCACCTCTTCCTGCCAAATTGCCAGAATTTTTTGGATCTTAAGGGAGCACCAAGTTTTTGCTATCACTTGGCCATCAAAGAGCTTGAGACATAGAAACTAGGTTAACCCCACAGGATGAATCTTTTAAGCCCCCCTATTAGGTAGGGTCTAGATTGAGCAATTGAATATTACCCACCTAATCCTGCAGATTCGCCAGAATTGTTTTGATCTTGAAAAGCCACCAAGCTTTTGCTTTCACTTAGCCATCAAAGAGCTTGATGCATAGAAACTAGAGTAACCGCACAGGACAAACCTTTAAGCCCCCCTATTAGGTAGGGTCTACATTGAGCATTTGAATATTTTCCACCTCATCCTGCCGATTCGGCAGAATTGTTTGGATCTTGAAGGACTTCCAACTCAAACTTTTGGTATCACTTAGCCATGAGAGATCTTGTGACATAGAAAGTAGGTTACCTACAAAGGAACAAACCCTTTAAGCCCAGCTTTATTATGTAGGGTGTTCATGGGGCGTTGGAATATTTTCCCTCTCATCCTGCAGAATCGCCATAATGATTCACCTCTCAGGGATCTCGAGTGAACTTTCTGCTATAACTGAGTCACCAAGCGGCCAGAAACATGGAAACTAGGCTGTCTAAACTGGAAAAACCCTTTAAGATTTGAAAGATTGACATGCACATTAGTAATCCTGCCGAATCACCAAAATTATCATTTTAAAGAAGAACTCCCGCAAAAAAATGTTATTCTCTTACCTGTTAGAAAGCTGCATGATATAATCTGTAGTGAATGCAATCTTCTTATCAGAGACTGTATTTGTGAGTTATCCCCTCTCTTCTAATTGTAGCTGGGTCATGTGACCAACTCCCTGACCTCCAGCTGACCCAGGACAGGAAGCCAGTTACTGCTCTATTCATTCCAATGAGACTGAAAGTGAGGCTCCCATAGGAATGCATAGAGAATTAGACTTCCTGTCCACACATAAGATGCTGTGTGAGTTTGTGAGTCTGATTGCTGGTCACATGACACAGATGAGAAGCATCAGGGAAATATAACTCACAAATACAGACACTGGTAAGAAAATGACATTCACTACAGATTACATCATGTACATTTCTAGCAGGACATGGAATAACATTTTTTGCAGGAGTTCTTCTTTAATGACAAGGAAAGTACCTTGTGAGGATTGACGCTATGTATCATCTCATTTCTTGTCCCCGTTTCTTCATCCAGGAGGCCCTTTCGGTGGTCAGTGAGGACCACACTCTTTTCTCTCCTCTTCTGATGAAGACAGAGATGCCCGATGAATATTCACCCAGCATTAAGGAACGCGGAAATTATCCCGAGACCACATGGGTGTCCACCAGTGATCGTCAGCAGAACATTAAACAGGAGACGGAAGAGCAATCTAGGAACCGGTGAGGAGTCATCCTGAGGTCACATTGGGTTGATAAAGTCTTGATAAATCTGTGACTGTATCTATAAGTCTTTGGTTAGTTTGCAAAAGTCAAGAACCAACCAAAGATCCATAGAAGGTGGTCGTACCTTCACAATTCTAGATTGGACCAATGATGAAGGCTACTCAACTCTTCTGCCATCTTGAACAATACAAAAAGAGAAGGACAGTGTCCACCACTCAAGGAGATCAGGGATGTTGTTGGTAGGACACCTACCTGACTGGAATAGCTTAAAGGGGTTCTCCGGGAATTAAAGGGGTTATCCCATCTTTGACAATGGGGGCATATCGCTAGGATATGCCCCCATTGTCTTATAGGTGCTGGGACCCGCACCTATATTGAGAACGAAGCGGTGGAGCCCTGAGCCTGGAGGACCCTGGGTTTCCTGGGGTCCGACCACCGCCAGGCGCAGCCCCCCCGCCTTCCCCCGCTGCGCTCATAGAAACGAATGGGAGCGAACCGCGCATGCGCGGCCCGGGTCCCATTAATTTCTATTGAGCCAGCGCTCGGCTATTTTCGGCGGCAGCATAGAAATGAATGGGAGCCGGGCCGCGCATGCGCAGTTCGCTCCCATTCGTTTCTATTAGCGCAGCGGGGGGCAGTGGTACAAGATGGAATAATCCCTTTAAGAAAAGGAAAATACGTAAATATTACTTTATTATAAATATATTCTCAAATACCTTTCATTATTTATAATGGCTCGTTTTGTCCGGGGAGCAATCATCAGGGAAAACAAAATGGCCGCTGTCTGTCCCATCAGTTCACACAAAACCTGTCCTAATCACACAGGAGGAAAAGTTAATTTACAACACTGAGCTAAAGAGCTGCTTCATCCTCCTCTCTACTTTTCATGGATTATGATCCTGAATACAGCTGATAAGATCTTCTGAATCTCTGTAGGAATAAAGTTCATGAGGAGACATGAAGTACAGAGAGGACGGGCAGTACAGACTGTGGTAATGGAGACTGCATACAAGAGCTGCTGCTTATTAGCCACACCCCATCCTCCTCTCATGTCTCCTCATCTTCTCTATTCACACAGAGATTCACCTGTATTCAGGATTATGATTCCGGATAAGCAGAACAGAGAGGAGGATGAGGCAGCTTTACCTCAGTGTTGTGAATTAACTTCTCCTCCTGTGTGATTAGGACAGGTTTTGTGTGAACTAATAGGACGGCGGCCATTTTGTTTCTCCTAATGATTGCTCCCCAGACAAAACGAGCCATTATATCTAATGAAAGATATTTGGGAATATATTTATTATAAAATAATAGTTAAGTATTTTCATTTTTTTAATTCCTGGAGAACCAACTTAAGAAAATAAAAGAAGTCATACTAACCTTAGCAATCCCAGGTCCCCTGTTGGTCTCTGCTTCCTGGTCCCTCTTGACATAGAGATGTGACCACTCAAACATTCACAAGCTGAGGCAAGTTGATGCTTTGTCAAGAAGGGATCGGTGAGAAGAGTATGAGCGCCCCTGGTGGTAAAAGTATCACATAGAATCCCTAAAAACATTGCTCTCTCTAAGGTACATACTATTATCTGTGATGGTTCTGGCTACATGTACTTTTGTATTTCTCCATAGAGGTTGAGCTGCAATACCAGATATAACCTATAGACAAGGGTGGCGCTATTTGAGAGAGAGACAACTGTTTACATAGACACATAGCCATAGTCCACCTGATTAAAACGCTGTTTTCCTTTTTTTGATTGGAGGTTCCGTTCCAGAGTTATGATACTTTTTCTTAATATGTAAATTAGGCATTAGGTGAAATGAGGGCGTCACCATTGCTCTTGTTGCACCAGAGCTCCACTCCTTTCTGTGGCCAGCCCCTCCCTGGCTGTTTTCATTTATAGGGCTGGCTCAGAAACGATGGGCTGGCTCAGACAGGGGTGGAGGTCTGTTGCAACAAGAGCACGTTTGACACCCTCATTGCACCGAAGACCTAATTTACATACTAAGAAAAAGTCTCATAACTCGGGAACGGAGTTGCAGATCAACAAAACAAAAACAGCGTTTTAATCAGGAGAACCACAGCTATGAGGCAATGCAAACAGCTGGACAGAGAGAGAGTCACTTTAATACATCAATGATTTTTCTTTTCTTCTCTTGCAAAGACTCCCCTCAGGTGGAGTACCAGTATTACAAGTGAACAAAACCGAAGAGGACAATGAGAACCCCCACACAAACTACCAGACCACCTACCCCGACACCACAAGTAACGGCACCGAGTCACCAAGTCAAATGAACGGCAACGAGGAAAAGAGGGTGATCGTACCTGCAGGTCAGTAGAAAGAAATGTTATAGCAGTATTATAGTAATTACAAGATAGGGGCAGTATTATAGTAGTTATATTCTTGTACATAGGAGCAGTATATAGTTATTCTTGTACATAGAAGGTATTATAGTAGTTATATCTTGTACATAGGAGGCAGTATTATAGTAGTTATATTCTTGTACATAGGAGCAGTATTATATTGTAGGTTATATTTCCTGTACATAGGAGGCAGTATTATAGTAGTTATATTCTTGTACATAGGAGCAGTATTATAGTAGTTATATTCTTGTACATAGGAGCAGTATTATAGTAGTTATATTCTTGTACATAGGAGCAGTATTATAGTAGTTATATTCTTGTACATAGAAGGCAGTATTATAGTAGTTATATTCTAGTACATAGGAGGCAGTATTATAGTAGTTATATTCTTGTACATAGGAGGCAGTATTATAGTAGTTATATTCTTGTACATAGGAGCAGTATTATAGTAGTTATATTCCTGTACATAGGAGGCAGTATTATAGTAGTTATATTCTTGTACATAGGAGCAGTATTATAGTAGTTATATTCTTGTACATAAGAGGCAGCATTATAGTAGTTATATTCTTGTACATAGGAGCAGTATTATACTAGTTATATTCTTGTACATAGGAGGCAGTATTATAGTAGTTATATTCTTGTACATAGGAGCAGTATTATAGTAGTTATATTCTTGTACATAGAAGGCAGTATTATAGTAGTTATATTCTAGTACATAGGAGGCAGTATTATAGTAGTTATATTCTTGTACATAGGAGGCAGTATTATAGTAGTTATATTCTTGTACATAGGAGCAGTATTATAGTAGCTATATTCCTGTACATAGGAGGCAGTATTATAGTAGTTATATTCTTGTACATAGGAGCAGTATTATAGTAGTTATATTCTTGTACATAGGAGCAGTATTATAGTAGTTATATTCTTGTACATAGGAGCAGTATTATAGTAGTTATATTCTTGTACATAGGAGGCAGTATTATAGTAGTTATATTCTTGTACATAGGAGGCAGTATTATAGTAGTTATATTCTTGTACATAGGAGCAGTATTATAGTAGTTATATTCTTGTACATAGGAGGCAGTATTATAGTAGTTATATTCTTGTATATAGGAGCAGTATTATAGTAGTTATATTCCTGTACATAGGGGGCAGTATTATAGTATTTATATTCTTGTACATAGGAGCAGTATTATAGTAGTTATATTCTTGTACATAGGAGCAGTATTATAGTAGTTATATTCTTGTACATAGGAGCAGTATTATAGTAGTAATATTCTTGTACATAGGAGCAGTATTATAGTAGTTATATTCTTGTACATAGGAGCAGTATTATAGTAGTTATATTCTTGTACATAGGAGCAGTATTATAGTAGTTATATTCTTGTACATAGGAGGCAGTATTATAGTAGTTATATTCTTGTACATAGGAGCAGTATTATAGTAGTTATATTCTTGTACATAGGAGGCAGTATTATAGTAGTTATATTCTTGTACATAGGAGCAGTATTATAGTAGTTATATTCTTGTACATAGGAGCAGTATTATAGTAGTTATATTATTGTACATAGAAGGCAGTATTATAGTAGTTATATTCTTGTACATAGGAGCAGTATTATAGTAGTTATATTCTTGTACATAGGAACAGTATGATAGTAGTTATATTCTTGTACATAGGAGCAGTATGATAGTAGTTATATTCTTGTACATAGGAGCAGTATTATAGTAGTTATATTCTTGTACATAGGAACAGTATTATAGTAGTTATACTCTTGTACATAGGAACAGTATGATAGTAGTTATATTCTTGTACATAGGGGCAGTATTATAGTAGTTATATTCTTGTACATAGGAGCAGTAATATAGTAGTTATATTCTTGTACATAGGAGCAGTATTATAGCAGTTATATTCTTGTACATAGGAGCAGTATTATAGTAGTTATATTCTTGTACATAGGAGCAGTATTATAGTAGTTATATTCTTGTACATAGGAGCAGCATTATAGTAGTTATATTCTTGAACATAGGAGCAGTATTATAGTCGTTATATTCTTGTACATAGGAGCAGTATTATAGTAGTTATATTCTTGTACATAGGAGGCAGTATTATAGTAGTTATATTCTTATACATAGGAGCAGTACTATAGTAGTTATATTCTTGTACATAGGAGCAGTATTATAGTAGTTATATTCTTCTACATAGGAGGCAGTATTATAGTAGTTATATACTTGTACATAGGAGAAGTATTATAGTAGTTATATTCTTGTACATAGGAGGTAGTATTATAGTAGTTATATTCTTGTACATAGGAGCAGTATTATAGTAGTTCTATACTTGTACATAGGAGAAGTATTATAGTAGTTATATTCTTGTACATAGGAGGTAGTATTATAGTAGTTATATTCTTGTACATAGGAGCAGTATTATAGTAGTTATATACTTGTACATAGGAGAAGTATTATAGTAGTTATATTCTTGTACATAGGAGCAGTATTATAGTAGTTATATTCTTGTACATAGGAGCAGTATTATAATAGTTATATTCTTGTACATAGGAGGCAGTATTATAGTAGTTATATTCTTGTACATAGGAGCAGTATTATAGTAGTTATATTCTTGTACATAGGAGTAGTATTATAGTAGTTATATTCTTGTACATAGGAGCAGTATTATAGTAGTTATATTCTTGTACATAGGAGCAGTATTATAGTAGTTATATTCTTGTACATAGTAGGCAGTATACTGGACATTATGTTCTATAGTTTGGTTATATTCTATATCTTTCTGACTTCAGACCCATTGGCTTGGACACAAGACCACGTAGCTCAGTGGTTGGACTGGGCAGTGAAGGAATATGCCCTCTGTGACGTGAACACCTCATTGATGCAGGGTGTAGATGGGAAAGAGCTATGCAGGATGACGCGGGAGGACTTCCTACGAATGGCATCCTCCTACAGTACCGACATGCTGATCTCACACTTGTCATATCTCCGCCAAAGTATGTACACACAAATATAATTTTTTGCAGTCAGCTCACCACATGCAGTGTGAACACGTGACATGTTTTCCATCACATTTTGCTTCTAAAAAAGTCACATTTTCTCGTTAATTCCCACAGACAGCCCAACGTTCACATATTCTGTGGTCCCTGCTGCTCCAGCTTATCCAGTGGCCCCAAGGAGCACGGTGAAGTCAGGTAAGTCAGGCCACTGGTGGCATACGGGATGTGATAGAGCCGCACGTTGTACCTGACTCTGGCTCATATGCTGTATTTGCAGAGCCAGCATATGACGAGGTGCGGAGAAGCTTGCAAACCATCAGCAATACAATCCACAGAGGTGAGAAGTCATAGTCCGCTATATAGCTCAGTACAACAGGAGCCATTAATAAATGCATGATTAATAGAAATGGGTGAATCTCATAAAAAAAAAAATTATTATTTTGTCAATAGGTTCTCCACCCCAGACTCCAGCAATCACCATACGCAATACACCAGGTGAGTGGGAATGTAGACCAGTTAAAGGGTATTTCCAGTGTATGGTGAAAAGTTATGCAACTTTGTATTAAACTTTGTGCTTCAATTCCTAAAAAAATAAAGATCTCTGCTTGCTGCCAGTGAATGAGAATATTCTTGTTTACATTCAGAGACTGGAAGCCTGTACAGACCTAATACCTCTGATATAATTGTATCCATTCTAGATGATTCTGTATAGAGTCCAGACTGATAGATTTACTGATACAAGTAACCAGGGTCATAACGAGGGAGGAGGCAAGCGAGGGAGGGACCTGCCACAGGTGCAGTTACACTGGTTTTCCGACTCTTTCTGATGACCGATCCTCAGGATAGATCATCAGTATATCATCGGTGGGGGGGTCAGCATCCAGGACCCCCGCCGATCAGTTGTTGGATGAGGCACCGGCGCTCCTGTGAGCTCCGTGGCCTTCTTGCAGCTTACCAAGAACAGCGCCATACATTGCATAGTGGCTGTGCTTGGTATCGCAGCTCAGCATCAATTTCTTGAATGGGACCAAGTTGCGCCTCGGCCATGTGACTGATGAACGCGATGTCACTGACCTAGGGTACGCTGCAAGAAGGCTGGACAGGAGTGCTTTCTGAAAAAGCCAGGTGTCGGACCCCCACCGATCAGATACTGATGACCAAACCAAAGGATCGGTCATCAGTTAAAAAGGGTTGGAAAACCCCTTTAGGCCCCTTTCAGATAAGCAAGTGTCACGCTCCCGACTCGCAGCGCAGCACCCAGCCTGAACTCCCAGCACTGTCAGGGTCACATAGTATTATATTGATTTATGATGCTATGTAACCCTTACAGTTCTGGAATTTATTGGATAACACTGACATAATGCTGTCAGTGTTATCTAATACATTCCAAACCTCTAAGGGTTACATAGCATCATAAATCAATATAATACTATGTGACCCCGGCAGTGCTGAGAGTTTAGGCTGGGTGCTGCGCTGCAAGGCCGGAGCATGTCTGAAAGGGGCCTTAAGTAGGAGTGTGAAGGGGTGTAGAATGAGTTTGTCTGGAGGTCCTGTTCCCACTATTTTAAGTTACAACAGCCAGAGGTTTATACTAGCTGTTGTAACTTGGTCCATACAAGCAGCAGCTCTGTCAGGAATGACAGAAGAGGGATGGTGAGAGAATGTGTAGTGTGTATAACTACATGTTAGCAATATGTGTGCGTGTATTATGTGTTTATGGTGCGTGCGTCTGTGTGTTTGTAATGTGTGTATTATGTGTGTAATATGTTTGGGTTTGTAATATATGTTTCTATGTCTGTAATATGTGTATTGTGTGTATATATGTGTGTGCTGTGTATAGATATGTGTGTTGCTTATATATATATATCCGTATGCATGCAATGTACATACAGTATGTGTATATCATGCAGCAGTGCTATATGCATATAGTGACATGATGTATGTTGTTGTATAGTGGTACTATTTATGTTTGTGATAGATGCAAGTATTATTGCCAGTCTAAATTGTAGGTGTCATCCATATTCTGTATGGATGCGTTCACGCACACCAGGTTTACCAGTGGCAATTCTGACGCCTATTTATTAGAGGATCCGAGGCTGACATTTTAATCCACACATAGATTAGTCCATTCAATGGGGAAAATCTACATGGGGTTAAACCGTTGGCTTTTTCGAAAAGCATGATGCTCCCCCCATTTCCTTCAGTCATGTGCATTGAACGCTGATGAGGGTTTCATTTCACATTTTCAGCAAATCCTGGGTAACACATCAGGACGAATGAGTGTAAACTTCCATTCACTGACAGCCATCACAGATCTTGAAAATGCCAATGAAAGGCATACACGAAGTATATGAAAAAGTTGCAGAACTTTTTGCACCTTTGTTCACACTAAGAAAATGCATTATAGTTATATAATCAAGTCACTTCAGAGCTTGAACTCCTTCCTTTCCAGATCCATACCAGGTGTTGGGTCCGACGAGCAGCCGTCTGTCTAATCCAGGTGAGATGTCACAGCAAACTTCATTATATATGCCAGGTATGAACACACCCAAAATCTAGGCTACCTGCAGTCAAAATGTATCTTAAAGGGCAACTCCAGATACAACTGAGATTTCCACTGACGATAGAAGGAACATTCCTAAAAGTCACATGTAGAAGACATTTCATTAATTCAGTAAAATACCTTTCATTCAATTAAAAAAATTTACTCTGATCAGGGAGGAGCTATATCTCCTGATCTCCTTGTGCAGGGAGGAGCTATATCTCCTGATCTCCTTGTGCAGGGAGGAGCTATATCTCCTGATCTCCTTGTGCAGGGAGGAGCTATATCTCCTGATCTCCTTGTGCAGGGAGGAGCTATATCTCCTGATCTCCTTGTGCAGGGAGGAGCTATATCTCCTGATCTCCTTGTGCAGGGAGGAGCTATATCTCCTGATCTCCTTGTGCAGGGAGGAGCTATATCTCCTGATCTCCTTGTGCAGGGAGGAGCTTGCTCTTATGCTCTTTGTCGCCCCCTCTGGGAAATGCACTTTATAACAATTACCAATACCATGGAGAAGGGCATCAAAAAAGTGTTGCTTTGCAGTTACACTGGGGATGGTAGTAAAAAACTAAAATTTGGGGGGGGTTCATCCTATTATAAGCTAATCTTATTCCACGCCCAAAACAGCACGTGTTTCCCTGTCCGTTCACTTCATAGTGAATGACTCAGTGTACATTCCGTATTGTATGTCTGCATGGCCGCTCCTCTAAAAAGATAGAACACGTCCTATTCTTGTCCGTATTCTTGTCCGTTTTGCGGACAAGGATAGGCATCGTTACAATGGATCCACCAAAAAATGGATGCAATACGGATGTCACATGGACATCATCCATATTTTTTTTTTTTGCGGATCCGTGCTTTGCGCACCGCAGGATACATAGAGTCGTGTGCATGAGCCCTTACGCTGTGGTTTTTTTGCACAAAATCAGTGTGGAAAAAACATGCATAGCCGACCGTATGTATTTTACGGTCCGCAAAAAAATGGATGACATCTGTGTGACGTCCGTTTTACATCCATTGTAAAAATGCCTGTCCTTGTCTGCAAAAAGGACAAGAATAGGACATGTTCTATTTTTTGGCGGCAATGACTTTCGGACATATGTATACGGAATGCATACAGAGTCATTTCCATTTTTTACGGCTCCATTGAACTCAATGGTTCTGCGTACAGGCTGCAAAAAAAAAAACACACAAGTCATTTCGGCTTTTTTTTTTTTTTTTACGGCCTCATTGAACTGAATGGTTCTGCATACAGGCCACAAAAAAAAAACAGAACGAACACAGACATAAAATACGATCGTGTGCATGAGCCCTTAGAGTGTGTTCACAATCTGCAGCCATGGATTTGCGTGTGGCAAATTCGTAGTGTCTTACCCTACCAGAAAAGTAGATGCGATCTTAAAAAATCTCATGTCCTTGCTTTGAAAAAATAAAAAATCCACAGCGTAAATTGATCCACGGTGCGGATTCTAAAGCTGCATTGTGTCAAGTTATCCACCGCGGATGTCATCTTTTCTAATGCATAAGGTAAAATCCGTGGCAGATCACGAAGACGCAGCAAAATCCGGTTTTGTCTACAAAGGGTGAAATCCGCAGCATGCACGCTAGGGATCTAAAATTCACCCTATGGGTCTATTCCCAATGTGGATGAAATGCAAATCCACCCACAATTCTGCGACGGAAAACCGTCATCCTATCCGTAAAAAGGTTCTACAATGAAGGAGAAAGACAATTACACAGAACATGGGAGCCCGGGGGCCAAGCACATGTTTGTGTATTTCGGAAAGAGGCGTATGTTAATTATAACGCAGGGGGGTCTTGTGCAGATAACGTTGCTCCACAGGCTGCACAACCCCTGTAAGCCGGGGGTAAAGCTGTGAGGATTTAGTAATACCTCACAAGCTGCTCTGTTGACACAATATTGTGTAAGAAAACATCGCCATGTTGTAATGCTCGTTCAGGAGCTTCTCCTCTCATTACGTTGATGATTAAGGATAATTGTCCCAAGTCTCTGGTTTCAAACTTCCACCATCGACTACTTCTGTCTGCTCAGCTGGCGACCACTTGTCAATCTTGTGCTGCAGAAAGCAGATTACGCCTCTCCGCAGGACGTCTGGCCCTTTAATTACTTGCGCTGAGCGTACAAATGTGTGAATGTTTTTTATTAGGCCAGTGCCCGTAAGCCAGCTTGTCATTAATTAGCTGTAATTACCTTATAATCCCAAAAGTAAAGCTGCCCATAGGAGGGCTAGAAGTCAGCCATATTGAAACAGTCTAAGGGCTCCTTCACACGCCGGACAGGCTAAGACAGGCTTTTTATGCCAGTTTTAGATTCCCCTCTGCGCTGCCGTAACTCTTGGCTAATTTATGACGAGGCCTGCGCCGGAGTGGAGTCGTTTTTCTGTCCAAATTTTCGCCAGGTGTAAATGTTGCTAAATTTGCCAGCATCTGTCACTGCCACTCTTAAGTGGCAAATATGGCGCAAAAACACCTGTGCGGCAAACTATTGGCACACAGGCGTTCTAAAAGTCACAAAAAGGAGATTTGTAGGGTTCTTTTTACACTTAAAAAGGTTTTGGTTCTGGTATTTTTGGTCCCAAAAAAACTCCTGAGCATTTTTTTAGGTGTTTTGCCCATATAGCATGTTAGCGCCTGATGTTTTTTTGCATGCCTTTTGTTTTGCTTTTATAGGAAAGTATGTGTCCCCCCTGTGATGTCATTTCTCTGTAGAGCTGTATTGAAAAACATTGCATTGTTTAAAAAAAAAAAAAAAGATTAAAAAGAGCATCTCAAGGGGGATTGTTTTTCCTGCAGTTTTTTTTTCTTCAATTTTTTTTTATTTTAGACAAAAAACACCAGCTCCAGTTTATGAGAAATATTAAAGGGGTTTCCCAGGATTTTGATACTAATGGTCTATCCTCAGGATACGTCATCAATGTCCGGCACCCCCCGATCAGCTCTTTTTAGGCCAGTGACGTCACGTTCACAGGTCAGATGACCTATGTGCAGCTCAGCCCTATTCAAGTGAATGGGGTTGAGCTGTAATATCAAGCACAGCCGCTATACAATGTAAAGAAAAATACTAAAATAAAAAGCCAGGAAAAAATTCCTTAAAAAAAGTGTGTGGCACCAGCCTAAAAGAAAACCTGTCTTAGTTGGCCATAGCAACCAATCAGAGTGCAGCTTTCATTTCAAATCTTGCCCTTGTAAAATGAAAGCTGCGCTGTGATTGGTTGCTATGGGCAACCAAGACAATTTTTCTTGTAGATAGTTTCACAAGTGCATGAGGAAGGGGCGGCCAGTTTGAATTTTCCTCCACAGTGATCATCTGTACACTTGGCAGCCAATGGCGGTCTGTGTACACGAATGATCTGGAGTAGGATCGATCAATTTGTGCAACCAGAGTATTTGTCACCACCCAGCTTTCCCATGTTCGAGAATGATAAAGATATACGGTATGCCAACTAGCCTGTTAGAAAGTCACCCAGCTTTCCAAGTAACATCTTATTTGTTTTGCCCCCATAGGCGCCATTAAGATCTTAAAAGCATGTTCACACAGCAAAATCCGACATGTATTTGCCATGGAATCCATTTAAGAAATCCAAGGCTGATCCCCAAATTTCTGCTGCGGTTTTATGGAGCAGGCTGTTGCAGTAAGCGTGTTCCATACACAGCGGGTACCGGCTGTATAATATGCCGAACTCTGTCATTAAACTCCTCAGATGCCGTGTTCAACAGCAATCACGGCATCTGTGAGGTTAGGCAGATGGATGAGGCCTCTTCTGTGGTTACCATGACAGCCTGGGGCCTGCTGAAGCTTTCCAGGGCTGTTATAGTAATCTGCCTGTAAAGCCATGCACAAGACACAGCTCAGCAGGGAGCGTGTCAGAATACCATTCACCTTAAGGCAAGAGCAACACTGGTCGCGCGACACCTGTTGCGGCCAGGATCGCTGATCCCATGGAAATGAAGGGGATCACCGCGGCAGTCGCAAGAAATCCAGCCAGGGAATTCTGTGGGATCCCCGCTACTCAGTGATCCCGGCCGCGACCAGTGTCGCTGCGTAGCCCTTGCCTAATAAATCTTTATTGTGGTGAAAAGGACAAGGGATCAAAAGATCCCAGGTTCTAGCCCCCTAAGGGGGTTAATAGTTATTAAAAGTGTTTTCTGAGATTTTTATACTGATGACCTATCCCATGGATAGGTCATCAGTATCTAATCGGTGGGGTCGGATCCCCGCAGATCAGCTGTTTTCAGAAGGCAAAGGAGCTCCCGTGAGAACCATGGCCTTTTCACAGCTCAGGACAGTGACGTACATTGTACAGCAGCTGTGCTTGATACTGATGACCTATCCTGAGGTCTTCAGTAAAAAAATTCGCGGAAAAAACGAGACAACAAAAAAAAGGTAAAAATAAATAAAATACCAACATATTAAAAGTTTAAATCACCCCCTTTCCCAATTTTACATATAAAAATATATAAACAATACAAAAAATAAACATATAAGGGATCACTGCATTAAAAAATGTCTGAACTATTAAAATATAAAAGAAAATTTCCTATGCGCCATGACGGAAAAAAATAAATCACACAATTTCCCATTTTTTAGTCACCTTGCCCCCGCCAAAAAAAGTGTAGTACCGCAAAAATTGTAGTAATAAAAACTACAGTTCGTTTCACAAAAAACAAGCCCTCATACTCGCTCTGTAGACCAAAATATAAAAAGTTATGGAAAGAATATTTAGATTTTTTTTCAAACTTTTTATTTTAATAGTAAAACAAAATAAAAATTATACAAGTTTGGTATCACTGTAATTGTACTGAGCTGCAGAATAAAGTCATCATGTCATTTTTAGAGCACAGTGAACACTGTTATGTCAAAATCCCAAAAAACCTTTTTCAGAATTTTTTTTTTTTCAATTTTACCCCACTAAGAATTTTTTTCCCCCCGTTTTCCAATACAAGACAGGGTAAATGGTAAGTCCTCCTATGGCTATGTGAAGTAAAAAATAAAAATGTTATGGCTATTGGAACATGGAGAGGAAAAATAAAAAATGCAAAAATTAAAATAGGCCTGGCCGGCGACCACCGGCCATATGTATTTTCACCATGAATTGCGTCCACCACAGACACCACTGCAAACCGTGTGCACATTTCGCGGTGAATACATCCCAGTCACGTGTGGGGGTCCTCTCTGATATTTTTGTCTTAATTTTTTTTCAGGGAGCGGCCAGATCCAGCTGTGGCAATTCCTCCTGGAACTCCTATCGGACAGCGGGAACGCCGGCTGCATCGCCTGGGAAGGAGTGAACGGGGAATTCAAGATGACGGACCCGGACGAGGTGGCCCGGCGCTGGGGGGGAGCGCAAGAGCAAACCCAACATGAACTATGACAAGCTGAGCAGGGCGCTGCGCTACTACTACGACAAGAACATCATGAGCAAGGTGCACGGGAAGCGCTACGCCTACAGGTTCGACTTCCAGGGAATCCAGGTGGTCCAGCAATCCCACAACAACGACCCCTCAGGCTGCAAATACCAGGACGGGAACTATTATACCCAGCAAGCCAAGTCAGCTGTGCCACTACCCCCCCACCACAACCAGTCCCCTGCCCTGCCTGCCACCCTCATCCCTGTGCAGTACTTCAGCACGCCCACCGGTGGTGGACTCTACCCAGGGCAGACAAGGCAACATGGCGGCCAACTGGGGTCACATTTGGGGACTTACTACTGAGTCATAGGAGGACATTCATGACGATGGAGGTTGAACTGCAAACAGAGGGCGAATTCTGAAAAGGGCAATTCCCTCAAAAATCCCCCAAATTTTTAGTCAATACAAAAACTCTGTTTAACCAATGGGTGACATCCAATATGGATCTGGTACTTTACCAGATTCCAGAATGGCAAATCTGGCCAGATCCGCCTGAAAAAGGTGGGTGCAAACCAATATGGCTGCTCTCATAGGGAGCGTCACCCTGCTTTTTCCATGTGTCTGAACATCAAATCTGGCCTGATTTGCCATCCTGGAATCTGGTAAAGTATCGGCGGCCATATTGGTTGTCACAGATATAGAGAGAAAACGGAGGAGGAGCGGAAATTGTGACAACCTCACTGAAGACGACGCCGGGGCTGAGGTTTACTGAGGTCTTATTATTTTTGTAAGGAATGTTCTTAGCATCGGGGTGTCTCATGGCAATTACATGGGACTGCGATCTGCGCTGGGTAATGGGCTCTGTGAATCTTGTTTTTGGAGACATTTATTGGTGTTTTTTTTTTGTTTGTTTTTTCATTTATGTTATTCGTATTTTTATTAAATGCATTAGGCTTTGACTTTTCCTCTAAATTTGCACCTTTGCTCACTGAGCCTCTCTTTGTGTTCTGGCCAAGAACTGGTGGGTGGGCATCTCTGGGTTAAAGGAGGATGTCCAGAATCAGAAAAACATGGCTACTTTCTTCCAAAAATAGCTCCCCCCCTGTCCACAGGTTGTGAGCGGTATTGCATTTCTGCCCCATTGAATCTAATGGAGCCAGGCTGTAATACAGGACAGGGCAGGCTGGTGCTGGTTGTGGAAATAAGCAGCCATGTCTTTATAGAGAATGTGTCACCTATTGTTTAACCCCTTCAGTACCGAGCCACTTTTCAACTTGAGTCCCAAGCCGATTTTTGCAAATCTGAAACGCGTCACTTTCTGCAGTAATAACTCTGGAACGCTTTTACTTATCCAAAGCCATTCTGAGATTGTTTTCTCGTGACATATACTTCATGTTAGTGGTAAATTTGAGTCAATGTTTTACCTCTATTTAAAAAAAAAATCAAAAATTTTCTGAAAATTTGGAAAAAATAGCAATTTTTAAAATTTGAATTTCTCTGCTTTTAAAGGGGTATTTCCATCACATACAATGGGGCATATCGCTTGGAGCTTGGTGCGGGTCTACAACGAGAAAGGAGTGGGGAGAGCTGTGGCTGGAGGACCCCGGGGTCTGGCCACCACCAAGCACTGCTCCCGTACAAGTGAATGGGAGCGCAAAACGCACGCACGCCCCCCACTCCCATTCATTTCTATGGGGCCGATGGAAATAGCTGAGAAAGGGCCCTCCACTACTTTCCCTGCTACGTTCTCCGTGTAGGTGCGGGTCCCAGAGGCGGGACCCGCACCTATCAGACAATGAGGGCATATCCTAGTGATATGCCCCCATTGTCTCTAATGGGTCCACAATATAAGGGGCACTACGGAGTGCCTCCGTACCAGTGGCATAACTAGGAATGACTGGGCCCCACAGGAAATTTTGATACAGGACCCCCCTTCCCACCAGCAATTTATTCACAACCCCCTCCTCCCATGCAACACTCACTCCCGTGGCTAGTCAGGTTCACTCTCTCAGACGAGGCCCAGGAGCAGTTCCGTCCGTTTCCTACAGTGTCTCTATATATAATGTCACTTTATAAGAAATGACGTTAAATCTTTTAGTCCTCCTACTGGGTGGGCCCCTTCTGGGTTCGGGCCCCAAAGCAGCTGCTTCCCCTATAGCCACTCCTTTGGTGCGGACAAAATATTGCATTTTGTGGACCCATTCAAGCAAATAGGTCCCCATCTGCAAACGGCGGGCACACATTTGTATGCATGAGCGCTAAGGCAGATAGTGATACTTCATAAAATAGTTATTACTTTACATTCCCCATATGTCTACTTTATGTCGACATCATTTTGTAAAAGTCATTTTATTTTTGGGGACGTTTGAAGACTTAGAATTCTAAAAGCAATTCTTTAAATTTTTAAGAAAATTTCCAAAATCCAACTTTTTTAAAGACCAGTTCTGTTCTAAGGTCGTGTTGTGAGGCTTACATAGCAGAAACCACTCCTAAAATACCCAATTTTAGAAATTACACCCCTCAAACTATTCAAAACTGATTTTACAAACTTTGTTAACCCCTTTAGGTGTTCCGCAAGAATAAATGGAAAATTGAGGCAAAATTTCAAAATGTCACTTTTTTTTGGAGATTTTCAATTTTAATCCATTTTTACTGCAACACAGCAACAGCCAAACAAAACTCAATATCAGGCTACATTCCCACAAATGTTGGGTTTTGCGGATCCGCAAAACACGGATACCGGCCCATGCGTGTTCCGCAATTTGCGGACCACACATGGCCGCCACTATCATAGAAAATGCCTATTCTTGTCCACAATTGCGGATAAGAATAGGACATGTTCTATTCTTTTTGCGGGGGCCGCGGCAGGGAGCAACGGATGTGGACAGCACACAGTGTGCTGTCCACATCTTTTGTGGCCCCGTACAAATGAACGGGTCCTCCCCTGAGCCGCAAAATATGCGGCTCGGATGCCAAGAAAAACAACATCCATGTGAATGTAGCCTTACTCTGATTGTGCATTTTACACAAACATCCAATATGTGGTTGTAAACTGCTGTATGAGCACACGGCAGGGTGCAGAAGGGAAGGAGCGCCTTATGGTTTTTGGAGAGCAGATTTCACTGGGATCATTTTAAATTGCCATGTCGCATTTGAAGACCCCCTGATGCAGCCCTAGAGTAGAAACTCCCAAAAGGGGGCCCCATTTTAGAAACTACGGGATAAGGTGACAGTTTTATTGGTACTATTCTAGGTTACATATGATTTGTCATCACTCAATATTAAGCTTTTTGTGAGGCTGTTCTGACACAGTTTTTTTTTTCCGGTATTCACCTGGCAGGATAGATCATGTGTTATTTTTATGGAGCAGGTCATTATGGAAGCAACTATACCAAATATGTGTATTTTTATTTTTTTTTTGTTTCAGTTTTACATAATAAAGCATTTTTGAAAAAAAAAATCATGTTTTTGTGCCTCCATTTTCTAAAACCCATATTTTTAATTTTATTTTTAAATTTTCTGCCGATTGTCTTGTATAGAGGCTCGTTTTTTTGCGGGAAGAGTAGATGGTTTTATTGGTACTATTTTTTGGGTACATATGATTTTTTTCATATGTTCAATGTTACACTTTTTTGGGGCAAAGTGATCAAAAAAATGTCTGTTTTGGCACAGTTTGTTTTTATGAGGGAGTAGATCATGTGATATTTTTATAGAGCACGTTGTTACAGATGTGGTGTTTTTATTTTTGTTAAGTTTTACACAGTAAGAGCATTTTTTTAAAAATAATCTTGTTTTTGTGTTGCCATTTCCTGAAAGTCATATTTTTTGGTACCATTTCAGGGTACATATGACTTTTTGATTGCTTGGTATTACACATTTTGGCTGTTTTGGCATAGTTTTTTTTATAGTGTTAACCTGACAGGATGGATCATGATATTTTTATAGAGCGGGTCGTTACGGACACGGAGATACCTAATGTGTCTGTTTTTCTTTTCTATTTTTACACTTTTATATGTCTTTATTATAGGAAAGGGGTGTTTTGTTTTTTACTCGATACTTTAGATTTTTTTAATTATGAAAAAGAACTTATTTTTTTGCCCGTGTCTGTTCCGTTTTTTTTCACGGCCCGTATGTGGAACCATTCACTTCAATGGAGCCACAAAAAACGGAAATGACTCAGTTCTGTGTCCATATGTCCATTCCGCAAAAAAATAAAACATCCTATTACTGTCCACATTACAGACAAGGATAGGACTCTTCTATTACAGGCCGGATGTTCCTTTCTGCAAAATGCGGAATGCACATGGCCGGTATCCGTGTTTTGCAGACCCACAATTTGCGGACAGCAAAACAATAACGGTCGTGTGCATAAGCCCAACCACTTTTTTTTTTTTCACTTTTTATTTTTGTCCCACTCTGGGACTTCAACTTTAGGGGTCTGATCCCCTCTGCATTGCATTACAATACATTACACTGACAGTGAGACCCAGCCTGGGTAGGCTTCCATACGAGGCAAGCCCAGATGCGTGTGCAAGGTCCCCATCACTGCAGCACTTGAACCCAATTGGGATGGAGAGTGAGCCTATACCCTCCGCAAACTCTGGGCATGCCATGGCCAGCGCTGACCGTGGTATACAAGAGGTAAATATGCTGGCATTCGTGTATTCACCGATGCTAGTGTATACAGCATGGGGTTGGCTGTCACACTCCTGACCCCGCCTGATCAGAGCACCGTACATGTACTGCGTGAGACTTAAATCACATCCTGTACATGTACGGCGCTGGGATCCTACAGGTTAAATCACATTTTTGTGTTAATCATATATTTTTAGAATTTTTGGTGAGTTTGTTTTTTATTTATCACATCACTATCTATAGTTAAAAAAATATATATAATCCTGCAATTTTCACACTGGCCACTAGGTTAATAATAGATGACTAATAGTCATGAATTCCTGTTCTGTACAAGGAACTTTTCAGCAGTCATCTCATTACCATCAACGGCAGGATTACAATGACAGATATCACCTATATATAGATAACACATGATCCACCATCCACAGTATGTGAGTTTACAGCTTATCTACTCCCCCTCCTTGTAAAATGACCTCTGCGTAGGTCACAGAGCACGCCTAGAAAAATTTCCCATAGAAGTCAGAGGTCCTCTCCTGACCATTGTGTCTATGGCCCATGTAACTGCTGTCACAGGACAGGAAGTCTGGACATATTTTAGGCCAGTGTGAAAACTGCATGACTTTACAAATTAAAAAAAAAACAAAACATAGTGAGATGGAGAATTTTTTTAAAAATTGTTACCATAAAAACATGATTTAACGTGTGAGTGACCAATACACTTGTTTTTTGTAACTTTTTACGGCAGTCCTGTGCCGCAGTGAGTAGGGGCTCAGCTCTTACATGAGAGCTGTTTAACCGCTTTAGATGTCAAAGTCAATAGTGAGGGCAGCAACCAGGCTCGGACTGGCCCACAGGGGAACAGGTGAATCCCCCGGTGGGCCCCTGAGCTAGGTAGGCCCCTAGTCCCTCACCTCCTGCACAAGTGACACATGGCACAGTAGACTGACCTATAAATAGGCTGCCTAAGATGCTATGCAGTACATTGCCTATGTCCATATAAAATACTGGATAGTGTGGGCAGGTAGCATATGCATGTGGGCCCCCAGAGTGAGCTTTACAGTGGGCCCCCAGAGGGAATTTTACTGGTGGGCCCTAGACACCCCAGTCCGACCCTGGCAGCAACAAAGTGGTTAAAAGAGGGGCTCCTTCTGTCCCCCATAGGCAACCCGTGATCTTCATGTGGCAGGCTGGGACCTAATGAAGGCTCCAGACCTCACTGCAGTATGTCCATATCAGGCTGCACCTCTCTGGAGCAGCCTGCTGGTGCCTGTCAGTATAACACTGACAGTATAATACACTGTACTGCATAAGCAGTACAGGTATAGAAGGGATCAAAAGATCTCCTGTCAAAGTCTCCTTGTAGGACTAGGAAAAGGTTAAAAAAGTGAAATACATTTTTATTAAATAAAAAATCTCCAAGTTAAAAAATACACCTTTTTCCATTGAAAACGCGCCCCACCCCCCCACATCACATACTTGGTATTGCTGCATCCATAAAGACCCGAACTACACAACTATCCTGTACAGTGAATGCTGTAAAAAATAAAAATACAAAAATTTAGATCCAATACCAGAAGTTTTTTTATTCGACACCCCAAAAAAAAACTGAAAATGAAATAAAAAATGTTACTTAGAGCTCATGCACACGACCATATAAAAAAAAAAACGAATCCGCAAAAACTTTTCTGTGAAAAATACAGATGCATTCCATATTTTGCTGAATGGAGCATCCGGCCCCTAATAGAAGACTACTATCTTTGTCCGTAATGCGGACAATAATAGGACATGTTCTATTCTTTTTGCAAAACGGAAATACGGACATACGGAAATGGAATGACCACGGAGTAGCTTCCGTTTTTTTTGCGGACCAATTGAAGTGAATGGTTCTGCATACGGTCCGCAAAAAAAACAGAACGGACATGGAAAGAAAACACGTTCATGTGAATGAGCCCTTACCAAAAAATGATGTCAATGAAAACTCAAAAATCAAGCCTTCACACAACTTTGAAAGAAAAATAAAAAGTTATGGGTCTTGGGATGCGGCAATGCCAAACATAATTTAAATTTGAAAACTATTTTGCAAAATTAGTGAAACATAAAAACCTACGTGTATTTGGTATCGCTGTAATTGTACAGACCCAGAGAATAAAGTTATCGTGTTATTTCTGCCAAAATAAGGTGAATGCAGCAAAATATATAATGTAAAACTCAGCGGCAGTATTGCGTTTTTTTCCCCATATCCTTCCCAAAATGTTAAAGAGTTAATAAAAGTTAATCGTTATGTGTACCCCAAAATGGCGCCATTAGAAACAACAACTTGTCCCGCAAAAAACAAGCCCTCATATGGCGACATCAACGGTAAAATAAAGTTATAGTTCTAGGAAGGCAACAGCGAAAAAATGAAAAAAATTGCTTGCTCGCTAGGCCAGTCACTAAGGGGTTAAACAACAAGTCGTTTACTGATGACACATTCCCTTTAAGCCCCTGCTTAGTTTTAGGTATTTTCCAGATATTTGAGATTTAAAGATGGATTTCAAACTCAGAATAATATACCTGGCAGATGGGTGTATAATACCACAGTGTGAGTCCATGCAGCTGCTATGGGGCCCATAAAATGAGGGGAGGGGCAGAGCTGTCGGGGCCCCTCCGACTGGGCAGAATGAACATACACAGGGCGCCCCCTGTCGTCAACCCAAGCAACTGGCTGAGGGTCATTCTGCAAATCGCAGCAGTAACAGCAAAGAACCCCTCCCTGCTTAAAGGGGTATTTCGGTTACAGTAACTATAAAATATGTTTTAGACTAATTCATCATCAATAATTACCTAATATAATGTAAATTTCACATATTTACCGCTCAGTAGTTATAAAAGTAGTTTTCTTCCTCTGCTACCCACTGTGTTCCTCATGAATTACCATGGCATCGACCTGTAGTTTTGAGCCTTCGTTAGGTCGAGCATGCTCAGTGTGTTACTATCTATTCTATAGCTAAATGTTAGTGTGCTGCTAATTACTGAGAAGGGGCGTGACCAGACTGGAATATGAAGCAGCCAATCAGTAATCATCAACACTCACAGCAGGAAAGCTAGGGATTGTGGGGATTGTAGTTTTGTGAGGGAAGATCAGGAGCCATGATTCTCTCAGTGTGCTGCAGGCTCACACAGGAGATAGACAAATGGATGGCAAGGTAAAATGAAGCTCTGGTTATATGTATAGGAATGGGTTCTGGTTGGGTCACAGCTTGCAGCCTTAATGCTGTTTTTCAAAAATCAAGTTGCTGTACCAGAATACCCCTTTAATGTACATTGGGGGGGGGGGGAGTTTATCCTAGATACTGGGTCATATGCATCACAACATGATACCTAGGGGACCCCTAACGACTTAAAGGGACAGATGAGTGACAGAGACATGACACCCCCATATCCTGTGTGATCTCGTGCCCTCCTGGACATAATGCACATCCTGCAGACACCATGCTCACAGCTGCCTTCCTGTTTATCAGGAAACAGGACAATGGACAGAAGAGGCTCCAGCAATGCCCTGTGCATAGGGGGCACCGAGTTAAAGGGCCGGTCCACAAACATTTATCACGTATACACAGGATAAAGGATAAATATAACATTTCTGATGGTACAAACATTGGGACCCCCACCAAACAGCGGTGCCTGAGTCCCCTGGTGTGAATGGAGTGGTAGTGGTATAGAAGACTATATTTTTACAGGGAATATCTATAGGGATGCGGTATGATACAGCTCACTGACAGAAGTACAGTGTAGTTATGGGGTACAGGGTGATAAAACCTTCAATCACAGGGTGTAGTTATGGGGTACTGTGTGATAGACCCTCCAATCACAGGGTGTAGTTATGGGGTACAGTGTGATAAATCCTCCAATGACAGGGTGTAGTTATGGGGTACAGTGTGATAGAACCTCCAATCACAGGGTGTCGTTATAGGGTACAGTGTGATAAACCCTCCAATCACAGGGTGTAGTTATGGGGTACAGTGTGATAAAACCTCCAATCACAGGGTGTAGTTATGGGGTACAGTGTGATAAATCCTCCAATCACAGGGTGTAGTTATGTGGTACAGTGTGATAGACCCTCCAATCACAGGGTGTAGTTATGGGGTACAGTGTGATAAAACCTCCAATCACAGGGTGTAGTTATGGGGCACAGTGTGATAAAACCTCCAATCACAGGGTGTAGTTATGGGGTACTGTATGATAGAACCTCCAATCACAGGGTGTAGTTATGGGGTACAGTGTGATAAACCCTCCAATCACAGGGTGTAGCTATGGGGTACAGTGTGATAAATCCTCCAATCACAGGGTGTGGTTATGGGGTACAGTGTGATAAACCCTCCAATCACAGGGTGTGGTTATGGGGTACAGTGTGATAAATCCTCCAATCACAGGGTGTGGTTATGGGGTACAGTGTGATAAATCCTCCAATCACAGGGTGTGGTTATGGGGTACAGTGTGATAAATCCTCCAATCACAGGGTGTAAAAGAAATAAAAATTCGGACCAACGATATATATATATATAAATATTTTTTCTTAAGTGCATACCCATAGAGCAGAACTATAGACATAATAATAATATGGTTGCACAACATGTAATCAGCAATAAGAGCAAAAGTAAATCTGGATATATGTGGCGCTATGCCGACTAGAGATAAAAACGGAAGTCCTTAGTTACACATATTTGCAAATGCGTGATCATGCCCACTCACCAATCGTCACGGTAACTTCCTGTGGAGTGGGTCCCTACACTCGTCTATGCCTCTGTTCAGACTAAATCCAAGCCTCCATTATTCTGGGCGTGTGAGACCAGCTAAATAGATATCCTACCAGAAAGTCCTGGGTGAATGGGCGTCGTCAGGTCCAAAGGGAGCATGCGAGGCTCCGTATATAATAATAGAAATAAAAATTCGGACCAACGATATATATATATATAAATATTTTTTCTTAAGTGCATACCCATAGAGCAGAACTATAGACATAATAATAATATGGTTGCACAACATGTAATCAGCAATAAGAGCAAAAGTAAATCTGGATATATGTGGCGCTATGCCGACTAGAGATAAAATAGCGCCACATATATCCAGATTTACTTTTGCTCTTATTGCTGATTACATGTTGTGCAACCATATTATTATTATGTCTATAGTTCTGCTCTATGGGTATGCACTTAAGAAAAATATTTATATATATATATATCGTTGGTCCGAATTTTTATTTCTATTATTATATACGGAGCCTCGCATGCTCCCTTTGGACCTGACGACGCCCATTCACCCAGGACTTTCTGGTAGGATATCTATTTAGCTGGTCTCACACGCCCAGAATAATGGAGGCTTGGATTTAGTCTGAACAGAGGCATAGACGAGTGTAGGGACCCACTCCACAGGAAGTTACCGTGACGATTGGTGAGTGGGCATGATCACGCATTTGCAAATATGTGTAACTAAGGACTTCCGTTTTTATCTCTAGTCGGCATAGCGCCACATATATCCAGATTTACTTTTGCTCTTATTGCTGATTACATGTTGTGCAACCATATTATTATTATGTCTATAGTTCTGCTCTATGGGTATGCACTTAAGAAAAAATATTTATATATATATATATCGTTGGTCCGAATTTTTATTTCTATTATTATATACGGAGCCTCGCATGCTCCCTTTGGACCTGACGACGCCCATTCACCCAGGACTTTCTGGTAGGATATCTATTTAGCTGGTCTCACACGCCCAGAATAATGGAGGCTTGGATTTAGTCTGAACAGAGGCATAGACGAGTGTAGGGACCCACTCCACAGGAAGTTACCGTGACGATTGGTGAGTGGGCATGATCACGCATTTGCAAATATGTGTAACTAAGGACTTCCGTTTTTATCTCTAGTCGGCATAGCGCCACATATATCCAGATTTACTTTTGCTCTTATTGCTGATTACATGTTGTGCAACCATATTATTATTATGTCTATAGTTCTGCTCTATGGGTATGCACTTAAGAAAAAATATTTATATATATATATATCGTTGGTCCGAATTTTTATTTCTATTATTATATACGGAGCCTCGCATGCTCCCTTTGGACCTGACGACGCCCATTCACCCAGGACTTTCTGGTAGGATATCTATTTAGCTGGTCTCACACGCCCAGAATAATGGAGGCTTGGATTTAGTCTGAACAGAGGCATAGACGAGTGTAGGGACCCACTCCACAGGAAGTTACCGTGACGATTGGTGAGTGGGCATGATCACGCATTTGCAAATATGTGTAACTAAGGACTTCCGTTTTTATCTCTAGTCGGCATAGCGCCACATATATCCAGATTTACTTTTGCTCTTATTGCTGATTACATGTTGTGCAACCATATTATTATTATGTCTATAGTTCTGCTCTATGGGTATGCACTTAAGAAAAAATATTTATATATATATATATCGTTGGTCCGAATTTTTATTTCTATTATTATATACGGAGCCTCGCATGCTCCCTTTGGACCTGACGACGCCCATTCACCCAGGACTTTCTGGTAGGATATCTATTTAGCTGGTCTCACACGCCCAGAATAATGGAGGCTTGGATTTAGTCTGAACAGAGGCATAGACGAGTGTAGGGACCCACTCCACAGGAAGTTACCGTGACGATTGGTGAGTGGGCATGATCACGCATTTGCAAATATGTGTAACTAAGGACTTCCGTTTTTATCTCTAGTCGGCATAGCGCCACATATATCCAGATTTACTTTTGCTCTTATTGCTGATTACATGTTGTGCAACCATATTATTATTAAATCACAGGGTGTAGTTATGGGGTACAGTGTGATAAACCCTCCAATCACAGGGTGTAGTTATAGGCCACTGTGTGATAAATCCTCCAATCACAGGGTGTAGTTATAGGCCACTGTGTGATAAATCCTCCAATCACAGGGTGTAGTTATAGGCCACTGTGTGATAAAACCTCCAATCACAGGGTGTAGTTATGGGGTACAGTGTGATAAACCCTCCAATCACAGGGTGTAGTTATAGGCCACAGTGTGATAGAACCTCCAATCACAGGGTGTAGTTATGGGGTACAGTGTGATAAACCCTCCAATCACAGGGTGTAGTTATGGGAACAGTGTGATAAAACCTCAAATCACAGGGTGTAGTTAAGGGACACAGTGTGATAGAACCTCTAATCACAGGGTGTAGTTATGGGGTACAGTGTGATAGAACCTCCAATCACAGGGTGTAGTTTATGGGGTACAGTGTGATAGAACCTCCAATCACAGCGTGTAGTACAAGGGTACAGTGTGATAAACCCTCCAATCACAGGGTGTAGTTTAAGGGTACAGAGTGATAAAACCTACGATCACAGGGTGTAGTATAAGGGTACAGTGTCAAAAAATCTCCAATCACAGGGTGTAGTTATGGGGTACAGTGTGATAGACCCTCCAATCACAGGGTGTAGTTATGGGGCACAGTGTGATAAAACCTCCAATCACAGGGTGTAGTTATGGGGTACAGTGTGATAAAACCTCCAATCACAGGGTGTAGTTATGGGGTACAGTGTGATAGACCCTCCAATCACAGGGTGTAGTTATGGGGTACAGTGTGATAAACCCTCCAATCACAGGGTGTAGTTATAGGGTACAGTGTGATAAACCCTCCAATCACAGGGTGTAGTTATGGGGTACAGTGTGATAAAACCTCCAATCACAGGGTGTGGTTATGGGGTACAGTGTGATAAACCCTCCAATCACAGGGTGTAGTTCTGGGGTACAGTGTGATAAACCCTCCAATCACAGGGTGTAGTTATGGGGTACTGTGTGATAAACCCTCCAATCACAGGGTGTAGTTATGGGGTACAGTGTGATAGAACCTCCAATCACAGCGTGTAGTTATGGGGTACAGTGTGATAAACCCTCCAATCACAGGGTGTAGTTTAAGGGTACAGAGTGATAAAACCTACGATCACAGGGTGTAGTATAAGGGTACAGTGTGAAAAATCTCCAATCACAGGGTGTAGTTATGGGGTACTGTGTGATAGACCCTCCAATCACAGGGTGTAGTTATGGGGCACAGTGTGATAAAACCTCCAATCACAGGGTGTAGTTATGGGGTACAGTGTGATAGACCTCCAATCACAGGGTGTAGTTATGGGGTACAGTGTGATAGACCCTCCAATCACAGGGTGTAGTTATGGGGTACAGTGTGATAAAACCTCCAATCACAGGGTGTAGTTATGGGGTACAGTATGATAAAACCTCCAATCACAGGGTGTAGTTATGGGGTACAGTGTGATAAACCCTCCAATCACAGGGTGTAATTATGGGGTACAGTGTGATAAACCCTCCAATTACAGGGTGTAGTTATGGGGTACAGTGTGATAAACCCTCCAATCACAGGGTGTAGTTATGGGTACAGTGGATAAACCCTCCAATCACAGGGTGTAGTTATGGGGTACAGTGTGATAAACGCTCCAATCACAGGTGTAGTTCTGGGGTACAGTGTGATAAACCCTCCAATCACAGGGTGTAGTTATGGGGTACAGTGTGATAAACCCTCCAATCACAGGGTGTAGTTATGGGGTACAGTGTGATAAACCCTCCAATCACAGGGTGTAGTTATGGGGAACAGTGTGATAAACCCTCCAATTACAGGGTGTAGTTATGGGGTACAGTGTGATAAACCCTCCAATTACAGGGTGTAGTTATGGGGAACAGTGTGATAAACCCTCCAATCACAGGGTGTAGTTATGGGGTACAGTGTGATAAACGCTCCAATCACAGGGTGTAGTTATGGGGTACAGTGTGACAGAACCTCCAATCACAGGGTGTAGTTATGGGGTACAGTGTGATAAACCCTCCAATCACAGGGTGTCGTTATGGGGTACAGTGTGATAAATCCTCCAATCACAGGGTGTAGTTATGGATCACAGTATGATAGAAGACTACACTTTTATGATGAAGGACTGTACACAGGGGATATGGAGCAGTGTGGCACAGGGGGAGAAAGCTATGGGGTTCAGTCTATGCCGTTCCCAAATAACGCAAGCGGAGGGGGAAATAAAAAGTAAGAAGAAAAAAAAAAATCACAGTTATTTTATTTACACTGTACATCAGTCCACAGCACCCGACACAAAGGGGAAAGCAAACTCTAATATACATAAATTGTAAAACAACATAAGGATAAACTAGAGGAGGAGAGTAATATTAAAAGGGGTTATTCAAATGAGGCTGAGCTGCGCCTAGATCACATGACTGACTGTCGTGACGTCACTGGCCTAGGGTAAGCAGCGAGAATGCCTTCTCAAAGACCTGATCGGCAGGGGTCCTGGGTGTCAGACCCCTACTGATCAGATGCTGATGACCTATCCAGTACTGTTCAGAAAACCCCTTTAATGAAGACTCACAATTAAATTCTGTGTGAAGGGGGCAATGTGTAATTTTTGTATAAGTATATATTGCCACCTGCTGGCCACTGGTGGTAGTGCAGCTGATCTCAGGCTGAAGTAATGGAAAAATTCAATAAAAACATTAGGAAAAACCAAGCTCTGACTGTTGTATGGACTAGACCAGAACAGGTATCCACCAAGAGCGACCATTGAGAAATGGACACGGGACTTCTCAATGGTTGTTTGGGTAAAGGGGATTGTGTGCAGGGGTCTGATGTCCGCACTCATAGGACAGATGCAGAAGCTCTCATCTATTCAGCAGTTCATGTGTCTATTGCTATCTCAGGCCCAGCTTCTTCTTCTCCCGCTGCTTCTTGCGGACGATATCGATGTTGCGGTCCTTCCACATGCTCTTCCTAAGCTTGATGGGTCGAGAGCCGACATATTTACCTGCAGAAGATGAAATGCGTCAGCCAATGATCTACTGTCACCAGAGCATGCCCTCTTTAACCCTTTAGTGACCAGCCTGTTTTGGGCCTTTCTGACCGAGCGTTTTTCTTCCTTTTTTCATCGTTGCGTTCCAAGAGCTATAACGTTTTTATTTTTCCGTCTATGTAGCTGTATGAGGCAGTGCTCCAGACTGAAAAAAATACCTAGGAGCCATTGGCTCCTGAACTGAAAAATTTAGGAGCCAAATAAAATTTTTAAGCGCCAAATTTAAATACATATAATTATAATTTTAAAGACGTCCGGCCATTAATAGAATTGTCCTATCCTATTTTTTTGGCGGGAAAAGGTGACTAAAAAAATGGCAAATTGTGAGGTTTGTTTTTTTTTTTTCTTTTACGTGTTCACCGTATAGGAGATTTTTTTTTATATTTTAATAGTTTGGACTTTTCGGATATTTATTAATATATTTTATAGTATATTGGGAAAGGGAGTGATTAAGGGGCCATTCAGACGGCCGTAGTATTGTGGAGCCGCAAAAGTACGGATCTGCAATACCACAGATGCCGCCCGGCGTGTGTTCAGGATGAATAGGACTTTACACTCTCCCTGCTGCCCTGGGCTTTGTGCCCAGGGCAGCAGGGAGCTTACCATGGCAGCCAGGACTTCAGTAGCGTCCTGGTTGCCATGGTAACCGATCGGAGCTCCGCAATTACATTGCTGGGCTCCGATCGGAACTGTCACTGAACCACCAATGAAGAGGGTGAGGTGGGGAGGGGACCCTGTGGCCACTGCCACCAATGATTATTATAGTTGGATCAGCCTACTGTGCCCCCATCAGACCTCAGACCAGCCCACTGTGCCCCCATCAGACCTCAGACCAGCCCACTGTGCCCCCATCAGACCAGCCCACTGTGCCCCCATCAGACCTCAGATCAGCCCACTGTGCCCCCATCAGACCTCAGATCAGCCCACTGTGCCCCCATCAGACCTCAGATCAGCCCACTGTGCCCCCATCAGACCTCAGATCAGCCCACTGTGCCCCCATCAGACCTCAGATCAGCTCATTGTGCCCCCATCAGACCTCAGATCAGCCCATTGTGCCCCCATCAGACCTCAGATCAGCCCATTGTGGCCCCATCAGACCTCAGATCAGCATGGCCCCATCAGACCTCAATTGTGGCCCCATCAGACCTCAGATCAGCTCATTGTGGCCCCATCAGACCTCAGATCAGCCCACTGTGGCCCCATCAGACCTCAGATCAGCCCACTGTGGCCCCATCAGACCTCAGATCAGCCCACTGTGCCCCCATCAGACCTCAGATCAGCTCATTGTGGCACCATCAGACCTCAGATCAGCCCACTGTGCCCCCATCAGACCTCAGATCAGCCCACTGTGGCCCCATCAGACCTCAGATCAGCCCACTGTGGCCCCATCAGACCTCAGATCAGCCCACTGTGCCCCCATCAGACCTCAGATCAGCCCACTGTGCCCCCATCAGACCTCAGATCAGCTCATTGTGCCCCCATCAGACCTCAGATCAGCTCATTGTGCCCCCATCAGACCTCAGATCAGCCCACTGTGCCCCCAGCCAATCAGCCATTGGCCCATCAGACCTCAGATCAGCTCATTGTGGCCCCATCAGACCTCAGATCAGCCCACTGTGACCCCATCAGACCTCAGATCAGCCCACTGTGACCCCATCAGACCTCAGATCAGCCCACTGTGACCCCATCAGACCTCAGATCAGCCCACTGTGACCCCATCAGACCTCAGATCAGCCCACTGTGGCCCCATCAGACCTCAGATCAGCCCCACTGTGGCCCCATCAGACCTCAGATCAGCCCACTGTGGCCCCATCAGACCTCAGATCAGCCCACTGTGCCCCCATCAGACCTCAGATCAGCCCATTGTGGCCCCATCAGACCTCAGATCAGCCCATTGTGGCCCCATCAGACCTCAGATCAGCTCATTGTGGCCCCATCAGACCTCAGATCAGCCCATTGTGGCCCCATCAGACCTCAGATCAGCCCATTGTGGCCCCATCAGACCTCAGATCAGCCCATTGTGGCCCCATCAGACCTCAGATCAGCTCATTGTGGCCCCATCAGACCTCAGATCAGCCCATTGTGGCCCCATCAGACCTCAGATCAGCCCACTGTGGCCCCATCAGACCTCAGTCCCACTGCCCCCATCAGACCTCAGATCAGCCCACTGTGCCCCCATCAGACCTCAGATCAGCTCATTGTGCCCCCATCAGACCTCAGATCAGCCCACTGTGCCCCCATCAGACCTCAGATCAGCTCATTGTGCCCCCATCAGACCTCAGATCAGCCCACTGTGCCCCCATCAGACCTCAGATCAGCTCATTGTGGCCCCATCAGACCTCAGATCAGCCCACTGTGGCCCCATCAGACCTCAGATCAGCCCACTGTGACCCCATCAGACCTCAGATCAGCCCACTGTGACCCCATCAGACCTCAGATCAGCCCACTGTGGCCCCATCAGACCTCAGATCAGCCCACTGTGGCCCCATCAGACCTCAGATCAGCCCACTGTGGCCCCATCAGACCTCAGATCAGCCCACTGTGCCCCCATCAGACCTCAGATCAGCCCATTGTGGCCCCATCAGACCTCAGATCAGCCCATTGTGGCCCCATCAGACCTCAGATCAGCTCATTGTGGCCCCATCAGACCTCAGATCAGCCCATTGTGGCCCCATCAGACCTCAGATCAGCCCATTGTGGCCCCATCAGACCTCAGATCAGCCCATTGTGGCCCCATCAGACCTCAGATCAGCTCATTGTGGCCCCATCAGACCTCAGATCAGCCCATTGTGGCCCCATCAGACCTCAGATCATCCCATTGTGGCCCCATCAGACCTCAGATCATCCCATTGTGGCCCCATCAGACCTCAGATCAGCCCATTGTGGCCCCATCAGACCTCAGATCAGCTCATTGTGGCCCCATCAGACCTCAAATCAGCCCATTGTGGCCCCATCAGACCTCAAATCAGCCCATTGTGGCCCCATCAGACCTCAGATCAGCTCATTGTGGCCCCATCAGACCTCAGATCAGCCGATTGTGGCCCCAATAGACCTCAGATCAGCCGATTGTGGCCCCATCAGACTTCAGATCAGCTCACTCTGCCCCCATCAGAATAAAATAAAAAAAATCTCTTACCGGTCCTGCGCCGCGGCTCCGTTTCAGGACCAGCGCTCTTCTGTCCTCCCGACACTGCATTATCACCTGACTGCGTGCAGCGTCAGGTCAGAGTGCGCGTACCGCCCGGAAAGACAGAGGAGCGCTGGACCCGGAGCGGAGCCGCGGCGCAGGACAGGTAACAGATTTTTTTTAATTTTATCTGCTCCATGTTCTCTGATACTAGGCTGCGCAGTAGCGCAGCCTAGCATCAGTAAATGCGGTCGGGTCCAGGCGCAAATGGCGACAAAACTAAAAAGTCTTGTCGCCATTTGTAAAATCTAAGTCGCATTTGCGACCATTTTGGTCGCCATCTGGAGCCCTGTGAGGGTTTGGTTTTTGCGGGACAAGTTGTAGTTTTTAATGCCGCCATTTTGGGGTACATGTAGCTTTCTGATTAACTTTTATTAACTCTTTCTGGGAGGGAGATGGGAAAAACTGCAACACTGCTACTTTTTTACGTTATACGAGTTTTTACGTTATAAATTTTACGGCGTTCATTCTATCCTATCCTCAGAAAAACACCTTTAAAATAAATGCAGGTGTGTGCTACTGCCCCCCTGAACACCCTATCCTCTTGTTAGTAAGGAAACAAACCCCTCTCCACTCACCGTTCATCTCCCTCATAGCCCGCACGTAATCATTGGGGTCTTTGAAGCTCACAAAGCCGTATCCTTTCGTTTTGCCCGTGCGCTTGTCTCTAATGACTTTGGCCTTCAGGAAGGAGGGATAGCGGCTGAACGCTCGGGCCAGGATGTCATCATTCACCTCGTTTCCCAGGTCGCCGCAAAATATCCTGAAGTCGTCTGTTGGGTTTAAGATATAAGACAGTGATTATCGATGCCTCCCATAGCCAGAGGACGATATAATAGGGCGCAAATCACAACATGCCACCAAGTAGCTAAAGCCATCAAAGGTGCGGAGATTGGTCTTCTAATGTTCGGAACATCTAGGGGCCGTCTGTTTTCCATACAAGCGGCCCAATAGTTAGTGACCCCTGCAACTATTTATTGCTGAGTCAGCCAAGCATCAGACCACCCCCTCATCAGCCTGCCAAAGAGGTAAGTGTCCCACAATCACAGGATGGGTGTCTGATCTCTCCCTGATCATGAGAATAAAGTTCCGCGTCTCCCATTTTGAAAGGAACCACTCCATTCAATGTCTACACAACAGACTGACACAGGCAAGTGAAGTGCTAGGACAAGCCCCTTAAAGGGGGTTGTCCGGGTTCAGAGCTGAACCTGGACATATATCCCCTCCTTCCCCGCCCCCTTGGGCTGTTTGGTTATATGATTACACGGCTAGGAGCAGTTTTCCGCCCAGCAGTGTTCCTGGTGACGTCACCGGCACAGATGGGCGGGCTTTAGTGCTGCCCCAGCCATTTTACAGGCTAGCGCAGGGCTAAACCCCGCCCATTAGTGCTGGCGACGTCACTGGGCTCACTGCTAGGAGGACGCCTCCACCTAGTTTACCCATGGAGATCCGATGCGTCATCGGATCTCCGGAAAAAGCCCTTGCCCTGCCCGATTTAACATGAAATGCTCCGATGCTCCTTTCAGAGGGGCTGAGGAGGGGGATATGTCCGGACTCAGCTCTGAACCCAGACAACCACTTTAAAGGGGTTATCCAATTTCTCAAACAGTCCTCTCATGTGTCGGGCCCCTTACAGGTAATATGCTTACACCACTCCCTGCACTGCTCCTGGTCCCCGTACCGCCGCTGCTGCTTCTCCCTGTACACAGATGAAAACACACAGTGTCGGTGGGGGCAGCCAATGGCAGGCGGGGACGAGCCTCCCTAGTATCGTGAGTGATGCTAGAGAGGCTCGTCCCCGTCTGCCATTGGCTGCCATCCTGCCCACACCGGATGTTTTCATCCGTGTACAGGGAGAAGCAGCAGCGGCGGTATGGGGACCAGGAGAAGTGCAGGGAGCGAGGTAAGTATATAACCTGTAAGGGAAAGCAAAATCACGGCACTCAACAGTTACTTTGCAAAATCAGAAGGACGCTTTATTTGGTATCCACATTGTTAAACAAGGCCAACGTTAACGTTTCGGTCCTCCCAGACCTTGATAACGGCCATTGGTGTATAGTGGGAGCGTATGGAGTGGTGTCCATGGACGCAAAGTAACTGTTAAGTGCCGTGATTTTGCTTTCTCTTGGATATTGGGAGTCTTCCCGATCACGCACGTGATACAGGAAGAGCTGGAATTAGACCAGACCCATGAGCCTAGGGAGGTTCGTCCCCGTCACGGCCTTTTATTGGCTGACCCCCCCCCCCCAATCGCTGGATGTTTTGAGCCACACTACGGGCAGGTGCAGCACGGATCAGAAGTGAAGTTCTGGGGAGAGGGGCCCAGGCATTAGGGGGGTTATTACAGGGGTTGGATAACCCCTTTAATCAGGTCCCATACAGCTGTATGAGGTGTCGGTGGTTGATTATACACCCCCCCTCCCCACAGGTCTGTGTGCACTGAACTTCATGCAAGAGAATGAAAATAATTAGCAGCTAGGAAATCCTCCTAATATTCACACTAATCACGTGCCCATTACTGAGTCCATCTCAGAGATGGAACTGCCCTTTAAGAAGAGATTACCTGATGAGTCTACTAGTAATATTGCAAGTACAGCAGCGCCACCAAGTGACATGAAATGGTATTCCATCCCAAATTTTTTCATACACCGAGAGATGACTAATCTAGGCCACCATTAGAGCTCCCATGTGGGGATCTTCACCGAGCCTTCCTACACTCCTGAACATACGTCATATAGATTCTCCGTTCAGGACTTCGGAAAAGCTGTGTGACGACCTATGTGGGAGTTATAATGGCAGCGCAGAGGATGTCACTTGGCTTTCCCAGAAGTGACTAACAACCTCTGATGCCACCAGGCTCTCCTGCCAGCGGCGGTGACATCTACACGGTCCTCACCAGTTTCCCACTCCAGGAGACTTTGATCTTCCCAGGTGGTCCCGGCTGCGGTACGGATACAGCGCTTCAGTTTCTCCGGCTTCATTTTCTTTTTGTCTTCCTGCACGGGCTCCAGGACGATCTATAAAAAAAAAAACAATGGACTGTAAATGACAGACTGCCAGGACTACACACCCCATCATCTGCAGCATTCGTGGGCACAGACCTCAGGCTGTATGGGCTCGATCTCCGGCATGCTAGGACCGATCACTGATTCTTCGTAACTTAGGTCCTTGTCGTCCGTCAGGGCCGGCGTCTCCGGGATTTCCTCCTGATGACATCATGAGTGACATGGTTAAGCCTTTACTGGAGCAGTGGAGGGAAGGAGTGTGAAATGGGGGGAATAACACGGGTACTCACCTCTACCTTCCTTACGGGTGGTGCTGTGTAGACTGTGGGTGCAGCCTGAATAACCGTGGGGTTCATTTTAGGAGACGACTGTACAACAGGGCGAGGAGGGGGCGGCATGGGACCGACGGGGGCTGGCTGCAAGTACATAAAGAACAACACATTTTAAATTGTAAGCCTTAAATTGAAGGGATTATCCCATAAACCAAAAGGCCACGATCTGCTATTTTAAGCTATTTTGCACTGTTTTTACCTCCCAAAAATTCAATTATACATCTTTTTTTTCCCTTTTCTGCTCCCCCCTCAGCACTGCTCCTAATCTGTGCTACTGTAGTTGGGCTGCTGGACAGTGTCACATGACCCATTTCTGTTTTCTGCCTACAAGTCCCAAAATGCCTTGCATGTACTCTATGTATCTTTCACTCCCCTGCTCCACACCCCACCAGTCAGTCTCCTTCCCCTCTGGTAGCTGTAAACTTCCCTCATCCATCTTCTTCCCCATTGCACAGCTGTAAATATAGCACTTAGGTCACTGTTTAGTCTCCTTTCCCTCTGGGGACTGTAAATACAGTCCTCAGGATATCCCCCAGTCTGTCTCCTTCCCCCTCTGGCAGCTATAAATAATGTACCCAGTACAGTCAGTCTCCTTCCCCTCTGGTAGCTGTAAACTTCCCTCATCCGTCTTCTTCCCCATTGCACAGCTGTAAATATAGCACTTAGCAGGTCACTATTTAGTCTCCTTTCTCTCCGGTGACTGTAAATATATTCCTCAGCATATCGCCTAGTCTGTCTCCTTCCCCCTCTGGCAACTATAAATATCGTACGCAGTACAGTCAGTCTCCTTCCCCTCTGATAGTTGTAATCGTGCCCAGTGAATCCCCTACTCCTGTGATGGCTAAAAACTGGTGAAAATATATATTTACTAGAGGGGGTGGTGATAGACTAGGGCAGTGATGGCTAACCTCTGGCACTCCAGCTGTGGTAAAACTACAACTCCCAAGAAGCACACTTGCTTGGCTGTTCTCAGAACTCTATAGAAATGAATGGAGCATGCTGGGAGTCGTAGTTTCACCACAGCTGGAGTGCCGGAGGTTAGTCATCACTGCCCTAGTCTATCACCACCCCCTCTGTAAATATAGGGCCTAACATATATTTTCACCAGTTTTCTGGCGTACGCCACCCATTCTCTGCCCGACCTTGCATCTACTGAACCGTACTGAGATCATGCCGTCAGTATAATTCTGTAGATGCAAGGTCAGGCAGAGACACACAGCATTATAAATCACTATAATACCGTGTCGTCCTGCGAAATGCACATTGTCCATAACGGCAAATCGTTGCTTCTATTTTACTGAACTGTCACAAATCATCTACTCCAGTCACAGCCAGAGCTGCATTTATAATTCTTCCGGCCATCGGTAGAAAAAAAAACACCTCTGAGTGAGATCTTCCTACACTGTACTGCCAAAAGCTCAGGAACGCAGCTCTGGAAGTGACTGGAGTCTAAACCATGATAAAATCCCTGAAAGAAAATGAAAAGAAATTATATATGTCAGTGTACGCTGCTGTAAATGTTCTGCCGACAGCATTGGGACTCACCGGTGGGCCGGTTCTCATGTTTATAGGGGGAGGAGGTATGTGGCTCATGAGTGGCGGTGGAGGATGCATCGGATGTGCCATCAGGGGCTGTGGAGGAGGCATGCCGGGGTGCCGAGGACCCACTGACGAAAAAGGAAGACGTTACATTAGAAACCAGAAGATACCAGAAGATGTGTCACAAGCGATGAGGCGAGCGACTTACTGGATCGCTGCTGCTGCAGGACGTGCGGGATGAATGACGGCCGGGGCATCACAGCGTGGGGCTCTGATGGTCTCTGCAGTGCATGGGGGATGAAACTGGGCCTCATAATTGGGGGTCTTGGAGGTGGGATTGCTGTTAGGGAAGAAATACAGCGACGTTAGAAAAGTGAGAGGAGAATCACTTCTTGTATCAGCTGCAGCAGAAAGACTCTTCCAGTGCAGGAGGACACAATGCAAATGGCTGACCCACAACACAGAGAGAGGGATGGCCTAAACCAGGGATCTCAAACTCGTGGCCCTCCAGCTGTTACAGAACTACAATTCCCCATCATGCCTGGACATTCTTTGGCTACCAGGGCATGCTGGGAGTTGTAGTTTTGCAACATCTGGAGGGCCGCGAGTTTGAGATCCCTGGCCTAAACTGATGGCCCTCTACTCAGTGCCTGATCACCCTAAAACCCGGCACCCCCACCGATCAGCTGTATGAAGAGGAGACGCGCGCCGTGTCAGCGCTGCCTCCTCTTCACTGTTTACCTGCTCACCGTAACATGGGTAGTGGTGAGTAGGTGTAATTACACCCAAGCCGCCCCATTCATTTCAAAGGGACGGCTCGTTCCCATAGACTTGTATAGGACGAGCCCCCCCCATTGAAATGAATGGCGCGGCTTGGGTGTAATTACACCTACTCACCACTACCCATGTTACAGCCAGCAGGTAAACCATGAAGAGGAGGCAGCGCTGCCGGGTGTCGGACCCCCGCCGATCTGATATTGATGACCTATCCTGAGAAGGAGTTATCCAATATCACAAACAGCCACATACGTGCCGGGCCCCTCAGAGGGAATTTACTTACATCACCCTGCGCCGCCCTGATCCCCGCACCGCCGCTACTGCTTCTCCCTGTACACGGATGAAAACATCTGGAGTCGGGTGGGGGAGCAGCCATTGGCAGACGGGGACGAGCCTCCCTAGCATCACGGGTGACGGTAGGGAGGCTCATTCCTGTCCCTGCCTGCCAATGGCTGCTCCCCGCCGACTCCAGATGTTTTCATCCGTGTACAGGAAGAAGCAGTAGTGGCGGTGCGGGGACCAGGAGCGGCGCAGGGAGTGGGGTAAGTAAATTCCCTCTGAGGGCACGGCACATATGCGGGCTGTTTGTGATACCGGATAACTCCTTTAAGCGTAGAATTTAGCTACATAAACAGATAATAAATACTTATCTTATATTGTATTACACTCCAGAGCTACAATTACAATTCTGCTGGCTGTTAACGGAAGCAGCCAAGAAGCTTTAATTCAGTTATACCCTTCTACCAGATGGCTGTACAGTGCCTGGAAGGCAAATCAACATAGAAAGCTCTGTGCAGACACTGATCAAGCAGGAAGAGATCAGTTCTGAAGCCTGCAGAATAGTGAGTGCAGCTCTGGAGTATAAAACAGGGTGTAATTTAATATCAGAACTGGGTAAGTAATAAAGTCACCACTAACCTGGTCCAACAAATTGGACAGGGGGAACCATTAGAGGAGTCACCACGCTTGCTGCAGCAGCGGCTCGTGCCTCCAGACTCTGCTGCACCTGTAATGGGAGAAAAATGACAACTGGAATATCCCAAGAGCTGCGTCAGACACAGGGAGGAATAGCGCCACTTAAAGAGGACCCGTCACCGCTCCTGACATGCCTTTTTTAATAGCTTCATCCATTCCCCATGTAATAACAATTCTGGAACATCTATTCTTATGGCTCTATGTTGTGCCATTCCTTTATTATTTCTACTAGAAGTTATGAATGAATTGCTATTTGTCTGCAGTAAGGGAACAGAGGGGAGGTGACCAGTTGGGGGGGTGTCCCTGCACAGTCTGAGAATGGCAGCACTGATTGGCTAGAGTCAGTCTGTGCAGGGACACACCCCCAACTGGTCACCTCCCCTCTGTTCCTTTACTGAAGACAAATAGCAATTCATTCATAACTTCTAGTAGAAATAATACAGGAATGGCACAACATAGAGACATAAGAATAGATGTTCCAGAATTGTTATTACATGGGGAATGCATGAAGATATTAAAAAAGGCATGTCAGGAGCGGTGACGGGTCCTCTTTAAATGGTAGTAAAGCTCAGGCCTTGCATCGAAACGAGCGCTCACCTGGCTGTAGGTGTTTGTAGCTATAATGGGACGTATTACAGGGACTGCAGGGATGGCCAATGGAACTGGGAGCGGAACTGGTTCTCCGGGAGGCAGAGCTACAGGGGCGCCCAACACCTCCTGCTCAAACCTGAAAAACAGAAAGACAAGGAGCTTACAAGATACTAATACAGGAAAGAAATATGGAGGCGAGGACTTCCACATCACTATTATGATCCGATAGATAATAGATAGATAATAGATAGATAGATAGATAGATAGATAGATAGATATAGATAGATAGATAGATAGATAGATAGATAGATGATAGATAGATGATAGATAGATAGATAGATAGATAGATAGATAGATAGATAGATAGATGATAGATAGATAGATGATAGATAGATAGATAGATAGATAGATAGATAGATAGATAGATAGATGATAGATAGATGATAGATAGATAGATAGATAGATAGATGATAGATAGATGATAGATAGATGATAGATAGATAGATAGATAGATGATAGATAGATGATAGATAGATAGATATAGATAGATAGATAGATGATAGATAGATAGATAGATAGATATAGATAGATAGATAGATGATAGATAGATAGATAGATAGATAGATAGATAGATAGATAGATAGATATAGATAGATAGATAGATGATAGATAGATGATAGATAGATAGATAGATGATGATAGATAGATAGATAATAGATAGATAAATAGATAGATAGAAAAACGTAGCAGCACAGCAAAATAAAAAATGTAACAGTGTGCCAGTGGCTTCGGATGTGGTCAAATCCTCAATAGATACAAGAAAAAGAAATTCCACAGCACCACCAGAATTGTGCTTAAAAAAACGATAGTGATTTATTTCACCAGTCATGATTGCTTGAGAAAAGTCCCAGTAAGAGGACTGAAACGTCGCTCTGGGGAAATAAATCACTATCTTTTTTTAAGCACAATTCTGGTGGTGCTGTGGAATTTCTTTTTCTTGTAGATAGATAGATAGATAGATGATAGATAGATAGTAAACCCTCATGGGCAGGGCCCTCTCTCCTTCTGTACCGGTCGGTAACTCGTTGTCTATATTATGTATGTGCCCCCTTATCATATGTACAGTGCTATGGGATGAATGACGCTTTAATAATACAGATAGATTATAGATTACACATACACAGCAGGCTCTGATTCCATCCTTATTTGTAGACAGGGATATGTAGCATTAAGAAGCCCCCATTACATCAGGAATAATAAGCAGGAATGGATATTACAGAGGACCCCCATCCCCCCCATCAGTAGGAAGAAAGGATAAGGGACACAGAGCCTGACCTGCGGTACATGTGGCCGAGGACAGTCTCCAGGACAAGGGTGCAGAACCTGGGATGTTATTCTGTGTCTCTAACCTCCGGCACTCCAGCTGTGGTCAAACTACAACTCCCAGCATGTGCCATTCATTTCTATGGAGTTCTGAGAACAGCCAAGCCAGTGTACATCTTGGGAGTGGTAGTTTCTCCACTGCCGGAGGTTAGACATCACAGGCATGCTGGTATGTGTCTGCTGGTGCAGGGAGGTGTAAGTAGTACGGGTGCCCCATGTGCCCCTCCAGAACAGTGTATGAGGTGAGGAGGTGCCCATGGAGGAGTGCAGCCATCTTTACTGTAGTTGTCGGACGTGGTGAGACCCTCGGCTGTGTCACCATCTCACCGACCACAATGGAAAGACGAAAGAAAACCCCCATCTCCATCAATGTCCCTCTCAGAAACGCTGGGGATGGGATTGGGAATGCTGCAACAGAGTTCCACAAGACCGGTATTGTTATGATCAGCAGGATCACCCCTATCAGGCAGTATACCTGGTGTAAAAGGGTTGACTATGCTGACATCTAATCCTTAAAGAGGACCTCTCCCCACTCCTGACATGTCTGTTTTAATAGCTTCATACATTCCCCATGTAATAACAATTCTGGAACATCTATTCTTATATTATTCCTACTAGAAGTTATGAATGAATTGCTAGCAGTCTGCAGTAAGGGTACAGAGGGGAGGTAACCAGTTGGGGGTGTGTACCTGCACAGACTGACTCTAGCCAATCAGTGCTGCCTATTGTCAGTCTGTGCAGGTACACACCCCCAACTGGTCACCTCCCCTCTGTACCCTTACTGCAGACTGCTAGCAATTCATTCATAACTTCTAGTAGGAATAATAAAGGAATGGCAGAACAGAGACATAAGAATAGATGTTCCAGAATTGTTATTACATGGGGAATGTATGGAGCTATTAAAACAGACATGTCAGGAGCGGTGAGAGGTCCTCTTTAAATTCTATGGACCTAAGGAATGTACTCCATTATCTCTGTCAGTCCAATAGAGACTGCTGTGTCATTTACATGGGGGCAACAGGGGGCTCATGCCGCCAACCCCCTCCCGCCCATCAAAAACAGTGGGACCCCCAGTTATTACTCTGGGTAAAAGCTCTTTACAGGGCATCTGTCAGCAGTTTTGTACCTATGACACTGGCTGACCTGTTACATGTGCACTTGGCAGCTGAAGACATCTGTGTTGGTCCCATGTTCATATGTGTCCGCATTGCTGAGAAAAATGATGTTTTATTATACGCAACTGAGGCTCTAAGAGCAACGGGGGCGTTACCATTACACCTAGAGGCTCAGCTCTATCTGCAACTGCCGCGTCCTCTGCAGTTTGACATGTATAGGTATGATTTCACTGCCTGGTGCTGTCAAAGTGTAGAGGACGCGGCAGTTGCAGAGAGCAGAGTCTCTAGGTGTAATGGTAACGCCCCAGTTGCTCCTAGAGGCTCATTTGCATATATTAAAACATCATTTTTCTCAGTAATGCGGGCACATATGTACATGGGACCAACACAGATGTCTTCAGCTGCCAAGTGCACAGGTAACAGGTCAGCCAGTGTCATAGGGACAAAACTGCTGACAGATGCCCTTTAACAGAGAAAAACACCCACAACCCCTTCTATTATGTGAAGCAAAACAGGGGTTCCCCTTAAACAGGTGTAATATTCGTACTGAGGCCTCCCAGATATCACTGGAGAACTATAAGTCCCAGCACAGCAGAACGTGTCACACCCCATCAGAGCTCGGCACATCACTTACAGCGCCATCTCCGCCTCCATCTCCTTCATTTTATCCTCCCCGCTCTTCCCCGCCATGATGCCGCTTCACAGGCAAGGAACAGTCGCCCAACGACCCTCCAACACACAGGGATCTCCGCGGCGCGTCGTTTCTACGTCACTTCCGTTTCCCGTCTCAGATGCGCCGTACTCCTCACGTTCCAGTTGAGTATACCGCGCGACGTAAGCAAAGCGCCGCCGCCATTTTGCTTTGGGGAAAAGTAAGGGCAAAAGTTTGGTTGCCTACGTGAACATACATATGCACATGGCGGCGCCTAGGGCTAAGAATGTACATAATATGCTTTCTGTAACCTTGGGCGCCATAATCATATGAAACAATAAATGTCTCCCTGAGCAACCAATAGGAATACAGCTTTCAGCAAAACCTTGCAGCCCATGGCAACCAATCCAAGCCCAGCTGTTATTCTTTTCTCTGGACGGGAGAAATGAGACTTGAGATCTGATTGGTTGCCAGCAATGTTTAAAAATGACAGCTGCTTTCTGGCTGCTTGTCTTGGAAAACGAGCAGTTGTTGGTGACCGTTGTAGATGGTGGTCATGCAAAGCTGTCCCTGAAAACGAATTTCCCACTGTAAATTACTGTGTGAACACATACCAGACTGGTCATAATTCACTTTGTATCAATACCTCAAAAAAGTGCTTTTTTACTTAAAAAAAAAAAAATTAAAGTGTAAAAAAAAATCGTGCAGACAATAGGGAAAGTGTTTGTCATAGACCTTTGACTCCTGTAGGAATCAGTGCCCAAAACTGCAATGAAAACTGCATATTTCTGTGATAACACCATTAAAGGGGTTATCCAAGACTAAAATATGTCCCCTCACACTGAATATACTTACCTGGCTCCCCGCACCGCTGCTGCTGCTTCTCTCCGTGCGCGGATGAAAACATCCAGTGTCGGGGGAGCAGCCAATGACAGACGGGGACAAGCCTCCCTAGTGTCACTCCCAATGCTAGGGAGGCCCATCCCTGTCCCCGTCTGCCATTGGGTGCTCCCCCCCAACACTGGATGTTTTCATCCGCACACGGAGAGAAGCAGCAGCGGTGGTGCGGGGACCAGGAGCGGTGTGGAGCCAGGTAAGTATATTTGTTGTGAGGGGCCCGGCCTATGGGGGAGCTTTTTATAGTCTTGGATAACCCCTTTAACCCCTTCCTGTCATAAATTTTCATTTGTTTTCATTTTGTAAGGCCCCATTCCCAATATTGTGGAATAGATGCGGCCCCATTCACCTCTATGGAGTGGGGAGCCGCCGCACGGAGCTAGCTCCGTGCCACGGCTCCGATGAAGCATGTCCTATACTTGTCCGCACGTACGGACAAGTATAGGCATTTTGACTGGGGCTGCCCGGCGTGTGTTCCGAGCGTGGGTCAGTAAAAAAAAATCACAGACATGCACTACTTTGATCTGTGATGTGGACCAACTTGGGTCCATGAAAATCACAGACACAACACAGTTGGCATCCATGGTGCGTCCATTTTTCATGGAAGATGGAAGACAGATAGAAAATGCTCTTGAAATTCATTTTCAGCAACATCTGTGAATTACGGATGACAAACTGACCCGTGCAGATCCTTCATGAACATCTTTACGGATGATACACACTTTTTTAAACTGACATGACAATGACACTGAAATGTGGATGATACTTAAAGGGGTTCTCCCATGACTAATGTAAAAAATGAAAATCAGACATCATCTAGTACATGACAACCTCTTTCTAACAAAGCTAGAACCAGCCCTGTACCTCACATGGATCTAGAGATCTCCACATTCATTGTTCTGCTAGATTTATATCAAGCTGGCAGCTCCAGGGGAGTGTCATTTCTGCTGCAGCTCAGGGGGCGTGTCCATGATCTCCCTATCACAGCTCAGGAGGCGTGTCTCATGTCTCTTTATCACAGCTCAGGGGGCGTGTCCATGCTCTCCCGATCACAGCTCAGGGGGCGTGTCCATGATCTCCCTATCACAGCTCAGGAGGCGTGTCTCATCTCTCTTTATCACAGCTCAGGAGGCTTGTCTCAGCTCTCCCTATCACAGCTCAGGGGGCGTGTCCATGCTCTCCCTATCACAGCTCAGGGGGCGTGTCCATGATCTCCCTATCACAGCTCAGGAGGTGTGTCTCAGCTCTCCCTATCACAGCTCAGGAGGCGTGTCTCAGCTCTCCCTATCACAGCTCAGGAGGCGTGTCTCAGCTCTCCCTATCACAGCTCAGGAGGCAGTTGAAGGATGAAACTGGGCTTGTGCGGCCTACTCAGTGAGCAGGACAAACAAATATGAAAAAAACAAACAGAAGGTGGCACTATACAGATACATTTTACTGAATAACTCAGTGGCTATGCTACATTTTTAATTACATGCAATTACAGAAGTATTCAGATCCAGGAGCTGGTTTGAAAACTGTAGAATATTTTTTGTGGGACAACCCTTTTAAGTTATATTTTCTAATGGTGCCAATTAAAGCGGTTGTGTGGCTGACAACCCCTGGGCTCCTAACCTGTGTCAGTTAACTTTAAAACAAAAACACCACTGCCAGGAACTGAGCAGCGGCGGCACCTGGGACAGATGAATGGTGTGTTTTTATGTTAAGGGGCACAGATAAGAACCCCTGGGATTTTTCTCTCTGGATATCCCCTTTAATAAAGGGTTCATGTACACGTAGCTGTTTTTGCGGTCCGCAAATTGTGGATCCACAAAACACGGATATCGGCCGTCTGCGTTCTGCATTTTGTGGATCACAACGTCCTGCCCTCTATAGAACAGTCCTATCCTTGTCCATAAAATGGATTTTTTATTTTTTTGTGGGGCCATGGAACGGACATACGGATGCGGACAGTACACAATGTGCTGTCCGCATCTTTTGAGGCCCCATTGAAGTGAACGGATGTGCATCTGATTCGTACAAAATGCAGATCAGATGTGGACAAAAAACATAGCCTTGTGCAGGGGCATTGCTAGGCTCAAATATTTAGGGCCTGGGCCCCAGATGTTTTATCCCAGGCCCCCAATATCCTTCCTGCCAGACAGATACAACTATATAAGCCCTCCTCAGGACGGCAATACAATTGAATCTATTGCGCTACAAGAGCTGAAGGACCTGTGATGACATCACAGTCATGTGATCAGTGCTGAAGGCAGTGGTTGAGGACCTGTGATGATGTCACCATCATGTGACCAGTGCAGGAGAGGACAGACCTCAGCAGTGAAGAGGAGAAGAAGTCCTGGGCAAGAACCTATGGTGAGGTCTGCTATAAGGAGAGGTAAGTGAAGGGAGAGATTACTCAGTGTGAGTGGCAGAGCAATGCTGGGAGTTGTGGTTATTTAACTGGGACTATAGGTTAGGGCTGAAGGAGGGAGGGATGTTATTATAAGACTACTATGAATATTATAAGAGTAAGGGGCAGTATAAATACTGGGGGCACTGTAGGGGCATTTTAAATCCAGGGGACATTATGGGCATTCTTATTACTACTGGGGGGCTCTATAGGAGGGACTTATAGACCTGCCTTATTTATACTAAGAGCACTATGGGGGCCTTATTACTACTGAGGGGTCTGTAGAGAGTTTTATTACCACTGAGGGGACAATAGGGGGCCTTGTTTCTACTGGGGGCTGTGTGAGGGTATTATTAATACTGGAGGGCTCTTCTACTAATGGGGGCACTCTTGGGGAACATTATCACTGCTGGGGCAGTATTACTAATGAGGGCAGTCTAGAAGGGAATTACTATTGGTGGGACTATGAGGAGCACTATTACTATGTGGGGCACTATTTGTTCTTCAGGATAGTATTTTGGGGTATTGGGAGCCACAGCCAGCAGCAGGATAACACTGTGGGGACTCCAGGTTGGGGGATGATGATAGAAAAGTAAGGAAGCTAAGATGTCTGTGTGTCACATTCTGCAGAAACGAGGAGGCTGAAAGAGGTTGTCCGGACCGAGTGGAGAAGATCTTCATCAGAGGCAAAATCTGTCCCTAGTAAAAGACACTCAGAAGATGGATCACATGAAATGGAAGCATGTGAGAGCTATTTGAGATTGTGAGCCTTATAAAAGAACTGTTTCTACACAGCTTTTGAAGATTATTTTTGGGAGCCTGTTGTGTGCCTGTAAGAGTTAATTTCACTCGTTATCTGCTCTGTGAGCTCCGGAGCTGAAATCAAACATAGTGGGAAGTAAGGGAAAGGATGTTACAGCAGTAAAGTGCTGCCAGAAGGAAGATGCCCCTTGCTACTGAGTGAAATGCATCTAGCTGTGCATTTGAAACAGGGAATAATATGACTGAAAAAAACATTATACAAAGAAGCACTGCCATTATGCAAAGTTTTTTTTTTTTTAAACTCAAGGATTATTTAAGTAATTTTAGCGCTTGTCTGAGATTTTTAATTATCTTGGACAACCCTTTTAACAACTCCTTTAACTTCACAAGGCTCCAAGCTTCCTTACAAAGCGATCGGCTCCAGTCTCTTTACAGAAGGCTGCTTGGTCATGGTAGCAACACATTCCCCATAAATGACCCCCTTAGATGACTTGGTCACAATTGACCATGGCTTCTGAGGGGTTAAATGTCTGTGAACGAGGTGTCTGATCAGGAAAATAGTGTGTATTTCAAGGCTATGGCGCCTGCTCAGCTCGCGAATGGGCGCCATCTTTAAAATGGTTGTCTGATATGCAGGGGCATACATAGAAATCATTGGGCCCCATAGCAAGAATCTGAATTGGGCCCCCTAACTCCGCCCAGTACCCACCCCTGGCCCATCCCACCTCCTGCACTGGCTCCTCCCCTGCCACACCCCCATGTACAGCAAAGGGAACGCTATAGGAACAAATGGGGGAGGTAATACGGTGGAGGAATTGCATTTTTTTCCAATTTTGAGTGTTGACTGCAGTCCTATGTAAAACCACAGATAACACTAGTGCTGATAATGTAGTAGTGTTACCTGCAGCCCTATGTAAAACCACAGATAACATTAGTGCTGATAATGTAGTAGTGTTACCTGCAGCCCTATGTAAAACCACAGATAACACTAGTGTAAATCGTGTGGTAGTGTTACCTGCAGTCCTATTTAAAACTACAGATAACACTTGTGTAGATCATGTGGTAGTGTTACCTGCGTCCTTAGTTTGCCTCCCTGTGCCTCTCCCACGGGACTTCATGCTGGCGGCGCTGTTTCCTCTTTCGTCTTCTTCTTCTTGCCCCCACAGAACGTCCTGATGCAGCTGTGTCAAGGCATAGGAACACTGTGGGCATGGTGACAGTGAGACATACAGGGACAGCGAAAAACACACAGGGACGGGGATAGTGACACACACAGGGCCAGGGACACACACAGGGACAGCGACACACACAGGGACAGCGACACACACAGGGACAGCGACACACACAGGGCCAGGGACACACACAGGGACAGCGACACACACAGGGCCAGGGACACACACAGGGACAGCAACACACACAGGGACAGCGACACACACAGGGCCAGGGACACACACAGAGACAGCGACACACACAGGGACAGCGACACACACAGGGACAGCGACACACACAGGGCCAGGGACACACACAGGGACAGCGACACACACAGGGCCAGGGACACACACAGGGACAGCAACACACACAGGGACAGCGACACACACAGGGCCAGGGACACACACAGAGACAGCGACACACACAGGGCCAGGGACACACACAGGGACAGCGACACACACAGGGACAGCGACACACACAGGGACAGCGACACACACAGGGCCAGGGACACACACAGGGACAGCGACACACACAGGGCCAGGGACACACACAGGGACAGCAACACACACAGGGACAGCGACACACACAGGGCCAGGGACACACACAGAGACAGCGACACACACAGGGCCAGGGACACACACAGGGACAGCGACACACACAGGGCCAGGGACACACACAGGGACAGCGACACACACAGGGACAGCGACACACACAGGGACGCACACAGGGACAGCGACACACACAGGGCCAGGGACACACACAGGGACAGCGACACACACAGGGACACACACAGGGACAGCGACACACACAGGGCCAGGGACACACACAGGGACAGCTACACACACAGGGACAGCGACACACATAGGGACAGCTACACACAGGGACAGTGACACACACAGGGACAGGTATAAAAACAGGGACAAGGACAAATAGGGACAGGAACACACAGGGACAAGAACACACAGGGACAAGAACACACACACACAGGGATAGGGACACACACAGGGACAAACACAGAGGGACAGACAGACCCACAGGGACAGGGACACACACAGGGAAAGACACACACAGCTAGGCCTCACCAAACTCCAGTATGGCTCCTCTCTGTACACACAGAAACAGCTCTGTGCTCCTCTAGCTCCTCCCCCGCTGGTCATATGGGCAGATGACGTCTGGAAGGTCCTTTAGCCCATGAAGAATCACTCTCAATCAATGGAGTGCTGGGTGAGCCGACCTACAGAGTGTGTATGGGAGGTGGGCGTGGTGTGTAGAGGACGGGGCCTTCCATGCCCTTCGGGCCCCCCTGTGCTGCGGGCCCCGTAGCAGCTGCGCGGTCTGCCTATATTGGCAGTACGCCACTGCTGATATGTTTTTACTGATGCCCTATCCTCTGGAAAGGTCATCAGTATGTGATCGGTGGGGGTCCAACACCCGGGACCCCCGCCAATCAGCTGTTTTGAGAAGGCAGCGGGGCTTGCAGTTGTGCCGCGGCCTTCTTCAGCTTTCATCGGTCATGTGACATCACATTCATCGGTCGGGTGGCCTAGGCGCAGCTCAGCCTCATTGAAGTGAATGGGGCTGCGCACGATACCAAGTACTTTGTACTGCGCTGTGCTTGGTGAGCAGGGAGAAAAACGCAGCGCTCACAGGGGTCCAGGGTGGCGGACCCCCACCGATTAGATACTGATGACCTATTTCTATCCTAGAGGATCATCAGTAAAAATATCTTGGAAAATCCATTTACATGTATGGAAGATGTTGGTAAGGGATTAAAAATAACAATTCCCTTTCGATTCATTTGTCCTGATGGTACTGCTCCAGTGTACTGGTGGTGGGGTGTAGGGGGTCAGACATTACCCAAGATCTTTTTGGCTCATGAGTGGTATACATGACTCCTCACTCAGGAATGAAGGAACCAGGCGGACACAGTTTGGTTGTAACTGGAACAGATGTTTGATTGAACTCATGTGGGACAACAAACTTGACAGTTACAACAGTCTCACAGGAGATAACTGGCTTGGTGGTTACCGTAATCTCACAGGAGATAACTGGCTTGGTGGTTACAAGGTCCCTTTACTGGCAGTTGACTTACTTGCTCCTCTGGTTTGGCACTCAACTCATTGGCCATCGACAACTCTGCCCTGGAGTTTCCTCTCCTTGGTGCCAGTGGTGAAGATGGCTCCATGCTTCTTTTTCTTCTAGGCCGTGCCTAGTCTCCACGTGAATGTACAGAGGTTGTGGATCCGCTCCATGTGGCACTCATATACGCTCACAGTCCTCGAGTGTCCTGCACCCTCTTTCTGCACATAATGATCACACAGTCCATTATACTACTCTCGATACAGGCATTCCTCTTTGCAGTCGTTAGGCTAGTATGTTCCTCCTGACCTGGCCTATCACTATCGAGGCCCCTAGGATGGTCACTCACCCCCACTTTCTGGTTAACTACCATGCAGGTCCTCTCAATCCCAGCGGCTGCAGCACAACATGGGAACGTACCATGCATATCTCCTTCATTGACCCCACTAAACCCAGCGTTGCAACCTACAAGGCAATTAACCCTTTAATTGCCAACCATTTAAAGTGCTGTTAGTTGATGTGCACAGTGTGCTTTTCACCAGTCAGAGCAGTTCCACATATTATCACTGTTCAACTATCTCATTACATTCACTCTCTCGCTCATTGTTACATGTGGCACGGAGAGATGGCGGTAACACGCAGGGCGGTACAGTCTGTAAGACAGCTGTATGTCTCCCAGAGTTTTATGCAAGGGTCATTGTTAGGCCTGGGCCTTCTGCCATACCTCCCTCTGTTTCACCTGTCATATTTCCAGCATCTCCTGCCACGCTGCCCACTGCTGTCTCCGCCAGATGCATGAGGAGCACGCCTGCCAGACGCCTCCTCCAGCCATGCTGCCTCCGTGCTCTATCCTATGCTGGCGTCCCATAGGGGCACGCACCCGCCGCTTTCTGTCATTTATGCTTCCAGGGGTGAATGCTACCACTGGGCATGGTTTAAAGGGGTTTTCCGGGATTTAACTACTATCCTCAGGATAGGTCATCAGTATCTGATCGGTGGTAGTCGGACACCCGGGACCCCCACTGATCAGCTGTTTGAGAAGGCTGCAGCCTTCTCTTAGCTTTTCCTAGGCCAGTGACGTCACGTTCATCGCTCACGTGGCCTAGGAGCAGCTCAGGCCCATTCAAGTGAATGATGCGGAGCGTGATACCAAGCACAGGCGCTGTACAATATACGGCGGTGTGCTTGGTAAGCTGAGAGAAGGTAGCGGCGCTCATGGGAGAGCCAGTACCTTCTCAAATAGCTGATCGGCTAGGGTTCCGGGTGTCGGACCCCCACTGATCAGATACTGTAGTAAAATCCTGGAAAACCCCTTTAAATAGCAGCTTCCTGTCCTAGGAAGTTGCCTGAGCATTGAGTTACTAACAGCAATAGCAAAAGTGATGTGTTCTTTTGTGTTTGACCCAGCCTGCTTAACTATTCTGTTTGCATTGACTACTGTACCTGTCTAACCCTGAGCCTGTTTGATCCTCTGTACTGCGCTACTATTTGATACTGGCTTCTGACCTCTGGAGCGCCAATGCCTTCTCAAACAGCTGATCGGCGGGGGTCCTGGGTGTCAGACCCCCACCAATCAGATACTGATGACCTATCCAGGGGATAGGTCATCAGTGAAAAAAACCTCAGAAAACTCTTTTAAGGCACCTTCCCCTTTCGAAGAGTGCCTGAACAACAGGTTCCCAAGTTTGCTAATATCCTGCAATGCTGTGCCGTTCTGTTGTCTGCTGATGTACCGACTTTCTGCCCGATTTCTGGATTGTGACCCTCTGCTGCCTATCCTGACCTGTGTCTGACCTCCGTATTGACCCTTTGCTGCCTGCCCTGACCTTGGACTGTTTATTGAATTGCTTGTACGCTGTCTGCCTTGACCTTGGCCTGTCCCTGATCCCTCAGTCTCTTGACCCCTGTGGGCCAGCTGTCAATCATACTGAGACTACTCCAGGAGAGAGCAGCCTGGAGGCTCCCCTACAGAGAAGTCCTGATCCCTGAATAGGGGTTAAAGGGTGAAAACCATGGGACTACCAGGATAACGCTCTTAGAAGTAGGCCAAAGCCAAATCTGTTGGTTGATACAGTGGTTCCACTCCCACTGCCATAACAAGATACAATGGAAATTGAGACAAACAGCTGCCCTCCTGGGTAATCGAAATGTGATACTGTCCTGCTGGATCCGGGACAGTTGAACTGGACTGCAACATGCTAAATTACTGGAAGACTTACGCCAGTATTGTAAGTTTATTGCATGCTGTCATATTTCCCTGCACTGAACCCTTGACACCATAAACAATTTTACATTTTTCATTGTTGTTTTTTCCTTTTCCGCCTTACAAGTGCCATAACTTTTTAACTTTTCCATTCACATAGTTATGGAAGCAGCATAGCTTGTCCTGTAGTTCCACTCACTACAACGAAAGTTTCAGAAACAGCAAAGCAAAGCACTAGCCTGCTTGGCTGTTTCAGTAAGCCTGGTCACATCTTTAAAACGAGACCAGGATCACGGTGCTAGCCGCCATACAGCCCTAGATAAAACTTGGAATTTGGGTCGGGAGTGAATCCTACAAGCAGATCGAAATTCCTGACCTGGTTTCTAAAGGTAATATTTGGGGCTGTATGGTGGCTAGCACTACGATTCTAGTCTTGTTTTAAAGCTCATCTCTCTAGGCGCTATACAGACTGAGATATTTTAGGTTGAAGCAGTCGGGGAAGTGATGACTGACTTCAGGGAGAGGAAGAGGGGTATAGATCCTCCTGTCCCTGTGTAGTCCATGACCCCAGAGGAGGAGTAAGTCTGGGTCCACATGGGCATTTTTCTTTCCATTCAGCTCCACTATAAAAGCAGAACAATGAAAATAATGAAAAAGATATTTCCATCAAATGAATGCCACCTGATGGACCCCACTGACTATAACAGGATCTTGTTTCCATTAGAAAACAGCATTTTACTGGACAAGAAATCACTTCATGCTGCGCTATTGTGGCTATTGTGTCCTGTATTATTTACGGAATCTGCAACAGAGACTCCAGATGCAGATATGAAGGAAGCCTAACATGGACTTCTGTGTATGTTATCAATCCCCCATCATTCAGAGAGCATAAATATAACATGTTTTAGACTAATTCATCATCAATAATTACCTAATATAATTTCACATATTTACAGTTCAGTAGTTATAAAGTAATTTTCTTCCTCTGCTACCCACTGTGTTTCCTCATAAATTACCATGGCATTGACCTGTAGTTCTGGGCCGTTGTTAGGTCGAGCATGCTCAGTGTGTTGCTATCAGTTCTCTAGCTAAATGTTAGTGTGCTGGTGATTATTGAGTAGAGGGGGCGTGACCGGACTGTATATCAGGCAGCCAATCAGTAAAATCAACATTCACATCAGGAAAGCTAGGGATTGTGGGGATTGTAGTTTTGTGAGGGAAGATCAGGAGCCATGATACTGTCAGTGTGTTGTAGGCTCACACAGGAGCTAGACAAATGGATTGCAAGGTAAAATGAAGTTCTGGTTATATGTATAGGTATGGGTTCTGGTTATATGTACAGGTATGGGTTCTGGTTATATGTATAGGTATGGGTTCTGGTTATATGTACAGGTATGGGTTCTGGTTATATGTATAGGTATAGGTTCTGGTTATATGTATATGTATAGGTTCTGGTTATATGTACAGGTATGGGTTCTGGTTATATGTACAGGTATGAGTTCTGGTTATATGTATAGGTATGGGTTCTGGTTATATGTACAGGTATGGGTTCTGGTTATATGTACAGGTATGGGTTCTGATCATATGTATAGGTATGGGTTCTGGTTATATGTATAGGTATGGGTTCTGGTTATATGTATAGGTATGGGTTCTGGTTATATGTACAGGTATGGGTTCTGGTTATATGTACAGGTATGAGTTCTGGTTATATGTATAGGTATGGGTTCTGGTTATATGTACAGGTATGGGTTCTGGTTATATGTACAGGTATGGGTTCTGATCATATGTATAGGTATGGGTTCTGGTTATATGTATAGGTATGGGTTCTGGTTATAAGTACAGGTATGGGTTCTGGTTATATGTACAGGTATGGGTTCTGGTTATATGTATAGGTATGGGTTCTGATCATATGTATATGTATGGGTTCTGGTTATATGTATAGGTATGAGTTCTGGTTATATGTATAGGTATGGGTTCTGGTTATATGTACAGGTATGGTTCTGGTTACATATACAGGTATGGGTTCTGGTTATAGGTACAGGTATGGGTTCTGATCATATGTATAGGTATGGGTTCTGGTTATATGTATAGGTATGGGTTCTGGTTATATGTATAGGTATGGGTTCTGGTTATATGTATAGGTATGGGTTCTGGTTATATGTATAGGTATGGGTTCTGGTTATAAGTACAGGTATGGGTTCTGGTTATATGTACAGGTATGGGTTCTGGTTATATGTATAGGTATGGGTTCTGATCATATGTATATGTATGGGTTCTGGTTATATGTATAGGTATGAGTTCTGGTTATATGTATAGGTATGGGTTCTGGTTATATGTACAGGTATGGTTCTGGTTACATGTACAGGTATGGGTTCTGGTTATATGTACAGGTATGGGTTCTGGTTGGGTCACAGCTTGCAGTCTTAATTCCGTTTTTCAAAAATTAAGTTACTTTACTGGAATACCCCTTTAATGTGACCTCAACATATACCCATAATAAAATGGCACCACCCTGGTTGTGTGATCATTGACCGAGCAATAGAGATGAGCGAACGTGTTCGTTACGAGCACTGTAGCTCTCGGCTCCTCTGCGCAATGCCTGCAGCCATTGCGGATCCATCCTCAACTGCATGTAAGTGAATGGGGACGGATCGGTTTGTTATGACACTCATACCAAACGGATCCGTCCTCCTCACCCGACTGAAAGTCAGTGGGGACGAATCCGTTTGGTATGAGTGTCATAACAAACCGATCCGTCCCCATTGACTTTCAGTCGGGTGAGGACGGATCTGCAATGCCTGCGGGCATTCTTTCGCAGTGAGACGAGCGCTACAGTGCTCATAACGAGCACGCTCGCTCATCCCTACCGAGCAACACTAAAAGGTTATACTTTGTCAATCTCAGCTCAATTGCGTTCAGTGTTCCAGGTGTTGTTTTTAAATTTTCTGCTAGTGTAGTGGCTTTTATTATGTTTTACTTCTTTTAAAAAAATTAAAAATACTTTGGAAAAAAAAAAAGAATTTGTGTTACATCACCATATTCTGACACCGGTACGTTTTTTTTTTATATATATTTGTCTGCGAATCTCTGTGAGATCTATGTTTACGCAGTATGAGCTGTTGTTTTTACTGGTAGCATTTTGGAGTACATACCACTTTTGGTTGGGTTTAAAAATGGCATCCGCATGCGAGCGGAGTGGGCACCATAGCCGCCGGGCGCTTGCTGTTTTAAACAGCAGGCACTCGGGACTAATGTATGCGATCGATGATAACGTTGATCGCATACATTTAACCCCTCAGATGCCGTGGTCAAATGTGACCACGGCATCTGGGAAGTCAAAAACCAGGAGCGAGGATGGGGGGAGCCAGAGTGTGTGGCAGCCTCTGTACTCAGGAGTTGTACGATGCTGCCGCACATTAGTTCCTATGGATAGCCTGCCTGTGGCAGGGCTCCATGGGAACACAGTGTATTTCTCATAGACCCCAAAGCTAAATGGATTGAGAAAAGCAATTCCTAGTTCCCCTATGGAACTATTAAAAATTGTAAAATAAATAAATAAATACATTTTTAAAAAAATATATATATATAAATTAAAATCACACTCCTTACCCCAAAATAAAAATACATAAACAATTTTAAAAAATGAACATCATGGAAATCACTGCATGTGAAACTGCTCATACTATTAAAATATAAAAATGTTTATCCCATACGTCAAAGAGAAAAACGGGAAAAGAAGTCAAAATGGCCGTTTCGCTGTTTTTTTGGTGGTCCCTTCACCTCCCACAAAAAAATTGAATGAATCAAAAACTCATACACACCCCAAAATGGAAAAGTACAGATCACCCTACAAAAAATGAGCCCTTACACAGCACTGTACACATAAAAATAAAAAAAATTATGGGGGTCAGAATATGGCAATGCATATAAAAAATTCATTTTTTCCAAAGTTTTTATTTTTTTTCAGTATTAAAGAGGACCTTTCACTACTCCTGACATGCCTGTTTTAATAGCTTCATGCATTCCCCATGTAATAACAATTCTGGAACATCTATTCTTATGGCTCTATGTTGTGCCATTCCTTTATTATTTGCACTAGAAGTTATGAATGAATTGCTATTTGCCTTCAGTAAAGGAACAGAGGGGAGGTGACCAGTTGGAGGTGTGTCCCTGCACAGACTGACTCTAGCCAATCAGTGCTGCCATGTTCAGACTGTGCAGGTACACCCCCCCCAACTTGTTACCTCCCCTCTGTTCCTTTACTGAAGGCAAATAGCAATTCATTCATAACTTCTAGTGCAAATAATAAAGGAACAGCACAACATAGAGACATAAGAATAGATGTTCCAGAATTGTTATTACATGGGGAATGCATGAAGATATTAAAACAGGCATGTCAGGAGCGGGGAGAGGTCCTCTTTAAAACCACAGAAATATTCTACATATGTGGTAGAGTTGTCATCGTACTGACCCAGAGAATGAAAGTAACAGGTCAGTTTTACAACATGCTGTAAAAACAAAACCCATAATACTGTGCCAGAATTATATATTTTTTAGACTTCAACCCAATTTGGAATTTTTTCCTGCTTCCCACTACATTATATGCAACTGTAAATGGTGCCATTGGAAAGTAAAACTTGTACCGCACAAAACCAAGCCCTCAAACGTCAATGGAAAAATAAAAAAGTTATGGTTTGGTAAGGCTGGGAATAAAAAATGAAACCAGAAAAATGGAAAATCACCTTGAAGGGGTTAATATCCTTTTATTCAATTTGTTTTGGGTATTTTCACTTTTTTCCCATTTACCGTATAGAATTTTAACATATTTTTGGATGCCGGAAAACTAATGCTCTTTATTTTTTTGTCTCTTTATTTTATTTGTACAATGGGGGTAAGTGGTGATTTGATTTAAATATTTTGTTTTATACATATATTTGTTTTTTCCCAGCGGACCTAAACATGCTATCATTGGATTGCTTATACCATAGACTGCAATAATATAGTTTTGCAGTCTATGATGCTCGCGACAACTTTAAATAGGCAGATTACCATGGCAGGCCTGGGGACCTTTACAGGCCCTAGGCTGCTATATCAAACGGTCGGGGGTCAGAAAGAGCCCAGTCCCTCTGACTAACCAGTCAGTTGTCACGGTCGCCATTGACCATGGAATCTGAGGTGTTAAATGACCGCAGCCAGCACCCACCCCTAAGCCTGTTCCATACACTCAAAGTTGCCAACAGTCCCAAATTTGCAGGGACTGTCCTTAATTTTCAGAGATAATCTTGGCAAATTCAGGCTGCCCAGGGCCAAAAATAGGTGAGACATATTTAAGCCCCACCCAGATGTGGGTGGTCCCAGCAGGTTTGGATGTGGGGCTTAAATGACCCTAATTTAGTAAGTGTTACCGCAGTGTGTGTCAGCCTACAGATTTGACTTTGCCACTCCTAACGGTGTTATCCTGGCAGTCCCCTCTTGTGAACCCTTTAACTTCTGTAAAGGGATCTAGACTTCGCTGCAGGGACACTACCAGGCCGCTACTTCACTGAGTAGTCTCTGTGTGACTGACAGCTGACCCACGGGGGTCAAGAGATACCGTTGCAGGGCACAGAGGAGTCAGGACGAATCATAGTTAGGGACAGACCAAGGTCAGGGCTGACAGGATACATAAAATCCAGTACACAGTCTGAGGACAGGACAGTCAGGGAGCGAGGGGTCAATATGGACGAGAAGCAGAGATCAGGTCAGGCAGCAGAGGGTCAGTATAACGGGCAGAAACTGGTACACGGGCAGACAAATTAATACAAGTTCCATAGGCATTAAGAGGGTAAGTAGTAGCCAGGTGATGCAGATCAAATGCCCTTAACTGATCATCAGCAAGTGTGACCACCTCTATAAAAGCAGACTTTTCGGCAGTTTGCTGGTCTGGAGTATTCAGGCATGTGCCGAGGAGGAAAGACATCAGCAGTGATCTTAGAGAAGAAATTTTTTGCCACCCATCAATCTTGGAAAGGTTATAAGGCCATTTATAAACAATATGAAGTCTATCATTCTACAGTGAAAAAGGTTATTCACAAGTGGAAACCGTTCAAGACAGCTGACAATCTTCCCAGGGGTGGATGTTCCAGCAAATTCACCCCAAGGTCAGGCTGAGCAATGCTTAGAGAAAATGCAAAAACCTCAAGAGCTCCATCTAAAACTCTACAGGCCTCAGCATGTTAAATGTTCTAGTTCCTGACAGTCCAAAACAAGTATGGCTGGTGTGGATGGGTGGCCAGGAGAAAGCATCTTTCTAAAAAGAACATGGCAGCACGGTTCTATAGCAAGGTATTTTGGTGGTTCTTTCCGCCTTAATTCCTTGTAATGTAGTTGTTTTGTGGTGCTAGATACCTGGCCGCCTTCCTGACGTCGTACTTACTGGATTGTGCATGCGTAGTGCACACTAAAGACCTTTAGGTGAAGCCAGGAGGCTAGAAAACATCTAGCTATGTAACAAAGAGCTCAGCTCCAATGAAGACATCACTAGGATAAGTTTTGTCTTGCTACCATCACCTTTCTTTGTATTATATGGGCGTTGGGTGGGTGCCATGTTGAGCCCTGGTCGATGGGGAGCGCGCTCATTTGTTCACTGCTTTGGTGATTGTTACTTACTTTACTCTATATGTTATCTTTTGTATATATATATCTTTTATCATAATTGAGTAAACTTTTATGCACTTTAGGCTAGTTTCACACTAGCGTTACTACGGATCCAGTGGGTAACTCCATTGAAAGTCAATGGAGGACGGATCCGTTTACTAGTGTGTTACACCAAACGGATCCCTCCCCATTGACTTGCATTGGGGGTCATTCCGGATCCGTCTTGGTGCGGATACCCAGTATGGAGAGCAAAAGGCAGCATGCTGCGGTTTGCTCTCCGGTCGGAAGACTGAACGGAATGCTTCTAGGAGCGCTCCGTTGTCTTCAGTTCAGTTTTGTCCCCATTGACAATGAATGGGGACAAAACTGAAGCGTTTTATTTCGGTATTGAGCCCCTATGACGGAGCTCAATACCGGAATTCAAAAACGCTAATGTGAAAGTAGCCTTAGTTGTGTTAAGCTTATTTTTTCCCCAAATCTCAGAATTCACGTTAATACAACGGTTTAAATTGGCAAAGTTGCATCTTTAACAAACCACAAGGCTTCTGGTACAATGTTCTTTGGACAGATGAGACAAAAGTGGAGGTGTTTGGTCATAATGCACCAACACATGGAGGGGGTAGGGCTGGGCGATTAATCAAATTAATTCGATTAATTCGCCCATTGCAACCCTCACGATTTTATTTTTTAGGAAAATCGTGAATTCGATTTTCCTAAAATGGCGCCCGACATATAAAATAAAAAAAATCTCTCACCTGTCCTGCGCCGCGGCTCCGCTCCGGTGTCCGGCGCTCCTCTTCTTTTCCGGGGCTGCGCTGCACTGTCCTGACCGCGTACAGCGTCAGGACGTAGTGCGCGCACTCTGACCTGACGCTGCACGCAGTCAGGTGACAGTGCAGCGCCGGGAGAAGAAGAGGGGCGCCGGACGTGGAGCGGAGCCGCGGCGCAGGACAGGTGAGAGATTTTTTTTTATTATTATGATGGTGGCTGATCGGAGGTCTGAAGGGGGCACTTTGGGCTAATCTGAGGTCTGATGGGCACAGTGGGCTGATGTGGAGTCTGATGGGGCACAATGGGCTGATCTGAGGTCTGATGGGGGCACACTGGGCCAATCTGAGGTCTGATGGGGGCACACTGGGCTGATGTGGAGTCTGATGGGGCACAATGGGCTGATCTGAGGTCTGATGGGGGCACAATGGGCTTATCTGAGGTCTGATGGGGGCACACTGGGCCAATCTGAGGTCTGATGGGGGCACACTGGGCCAATCTGAGGTCTGATGGGGGCACAGTGGGCTGATCTGAGGTCTGATGGGGGTATAGTAGGCTTTTTTAAATTTTTTTTGTTATATTTTTACTAACATAAGAAAATTGAGATTTAAATCGTGAATCGTCCAAAATGTTAAAAAAATAATAATAAAAAAAAAAAATCGAGATTTTTTTTTTTTTTGGCCATATCGCCCAGCTCTAGGAGGTGGTGATGATTGGTTGGCTTGTGGTGCTTGAAACCTGGCCACGTTCCTGAAGTCGGGTACCATGTTAAGCCCTGGTCAATGGGGAGCTTGCTCATTTGTTCACAGCTGTGATCATTGTTACTTACTTTACTCGATATGTTATCTTTTGTATATATGTACAAAGGAGAGACAGCACCACTTACTGGTATACTTTTGAGTTGGTCCAAGCTGTGGCGGGGTCCAGCAGTGTAGAACTCTGACCTGTCAAGTCCCAACTGATCATAAGATGAAAGGAAAACCGCGGCACTCAATGTCTTCAGAGTAATTGTAGAGTTTAATTCACAAATCGTGCAACATTTCGACTCCTAAGAGTCCTTCTCTTGCTTGAGAAAGACTCTTAGGAGTTGAAAAGTTGCACGGTTAGTGAATTAAACTCTACAATTACTCTGAAGACATTGAGTGCCGCGGTTTTCCTTTCATCTTTTTAATATAATTGAGCAAACTTTTATGCACCTAAGTCATGTTAAGCCTATTTTTTCCCAAATCTCAGAATTCACGTTAATACAACGGTTTAAATTGGCAAAGTTGCATCTTGAACAAACTACAAGGCTTCTGGAACAGCGTTCTTTGGACAGATGAGACAAAAGTGGAGGTGTCTGGTCCTAATGGACAGCGGCATGCCAAAGACCTCATACCAAGGGGGGGGTGGGACCTGGGCACCTTGCAGTCAGACTTGATGGCACAAGACCAAAATTGCTGTATAGCCAGCGCCCAAGAGGGAACTATTCTATTGCCTTCATCTCTTCGACCCATCTTTTCTTCAGTGACCCCGGTCTCTACGCAGTTCTTGAGCTCGGCTTGTGGTTGAGATAACAAGATACGGGCTGCATGTTGGGCGCTGATAAGGATGTAGTGTGAGGACCTATATGAAAGACACTATATAGCCCTGAGGAACTATTCTAGTAAAAAGAAATGTCGGAGCTGCCCATAGGAACCCGATGAGATTTCAGCTTTCATTGCTCCAGAGCAGGTTGGATTTTTGCAACAGAGTTGCTTATAGCACCATCATAACCTTTATTGTGCTTACATTAGGGTCCTCTTACATGGCCTGATGCCTGTACGATAACAAGCACTAATCTATGACAGTCACGTCCATCGGCACTAGTTTACATGACCTTTCATACCGCCTGATGCTAAATGAATGGGGGATAAACAATCACTTTTATTATATTGTTGGTAGAATATCCCATTTACATCTGACTCTTGGGACCCCCATTGATTAGCTGTTAGAAGAGGTCGGGCGCTCAATGAGTGCTGAGGCCTCTTCTTAGACCATGTGATGTCACGGTACATCAGTCACATGACCTAGTTGCAGCTCAGCCTCATAGAAGTGAATGGGGCTGAGCTGCAATACCAAGCATAGCCTCTGTACTATACACATCGCTGTGCTTGCAGCGCTCACAACTAAGGGGGGGCAGTGGCTCCCTAAAATAGCGGGACTCAGACCCCCCTGATCTGATAATGATAACCTATATTAAATTACCTGATAACCTCTTTTTATTGTTTAACTAAGCATCTCTTTCAAGCTCCTGTTAGCTAAATGCTAGATAACTTTGTCCTTTAAATCTTTATACCGCATATTACAATTCTGCTTCCAATGGGAAAAGAGGGGCAATGCTGTTGCCAGTGGGGTAAGGGGGCAATGCTGCTGCCAGTGGGGTAAGGGGGCAATGCTGCTGCCAGTGGGGTAAGGGGGCAATGCTGTTGCCAGTAGGGAGGAGTTGGGTAGGGACAATGCTACTGCCAGTGGAAGAGGGGTGGGAAGGGGGACAATGCTGCTGTCAGTGGCCCTACATCAACATGGACTGGCTAGTGAGGCCCGAGTAGAAAAAGTATGGGAAGCCCTGACCCATTAAGCATCTATATAATTTATAATGGAATCACAATGGCACACAGGGTTATCCCTGCCTGCATCGTTATGAAATCAGTGAATGGGGGTTTCTGTTCTGCCATACAGCCGGTACATTACCAAGGTTCTGCTTGGCAGCCGGACTGGTGCAGCACAGCAGTTATACAGTGGAGGAAGTTGCATTCCCCACCGTTATGCTGAAGATGCTGCCACTCCTCACACATGAAGATGCGGTGCTATTATTATTTCTGTTATCTGCACATACAAGTGCATCTCAATAAATTAGAATATCAAAAAGTTTTTTTTTTTTTTTCAATAATTCAATTCAAAAAGTGAAGCCCATATATTATATAGAATGATTACAAACAGAGGGAACTTTTTCCAGTGTTTCTTTCTGTTAATGTTGATGATTACCGCTTACAGCCAAGGAAAACCCAAAAGTCTTTATCTCAGAAAATTAGAATATTATATTAGACCAACTGTAAATTTTTTTTTTTAAACACAGAAATGTTGGCCAAATGAGAAGTCTGTCCAGTATATGCGCTCAGCACATGGTCAGGGCTCCTTCTGCATCAATGCGACGTGGCATGGAGGAGATCAGCCTGTGGCACTGCAGAGGTGTTATGGAAGCCCAGGTTGCTTTGATATCGGCCTTCAGCTCCTCTGCATTGTTGGCTCTGGTGTCTCTCATAGATTCTCTATGGGGTTAAGGTCAGGTGACTTTGCTGGCCAATCAAGCCCAGTGATACTGTGGTTATTACACCAGGTATTGGTACTTTTGGCAGTGTGGACAGGGGCCAAGTCCTGCTGGAAAATAAAAATTCCATCTCCAAAAAATCTTGTCGGCAGAGGGAAGCATGAAGAGCCCTAACATCTCCCGGTAGATGGCTGCACTGACTTTGGTCTTGATAAAACACAGTGGACCTACACCAGCAGATGACATGGCTCCCCAAACCATCACTGATTGTGGAGACCTCACACTGGACCTCAGGCAGCTTGGATTGAGGTCTCTCCACTCTTCCTACAGAATCTGGGACCTTGATTTCCAAATGAAATGTAAAATTTACGTTCATCTGAGAACAACACCTTTGACCACTGAGAACAGTCCAGTTCTTTTTCTCCTTGGCCCAGGTAAGACGCTTCTGGCCTTGTCTATTGGTCATGAGTGGCTTCACACATGGAATGTGACACTTGTAGCCCATGTCCTGGATACGTCTGTGTGTGGTGACTCTTGAAGAACTGACTCTGGGAGCAGTCCACGCCTTGTGAATCTCCACCAAATTTAGGAAAGGCCTTCACTTAACAATCCTATCAAGGCTGCGGTTCTCCCTGTTGCTTGTTCACCTTCTTCTACCACAATGTTTCCTTCTACTCAACTTACTATTCTTTACCTCTGTGAACAGCCAGCTTATTTAGCAATGACCTTTTGTGGCTTACCCTCCTTGTGGAGTGTGTCAATGACTGTCTTCTGGACAACTGTCAAGTCAGCAGTCACCTACTGAACCAGACTAAGGGACCTTTTTAAAGGGAACCTGTCATCAACTTTATGTTGCCCTCACTGAGGGCAGTATAAAATAGTGACAGAAATGCTGATTTCAGCGGTGTGTCACTCATGAGCTAAAAGTAAGTGGTTGCTAAGAACCAGCATCATAATCATTGCAGCCCAGGCCTTGAAAAGAGTCAAATCTACCTGAGAAGAGTCATGATTATTCCTAATCTCCTGCTGATGATTGGCAGTTCTCTCCTAGAGAGAAATGGAGAAAACTAGGTAGAAGACTGTCAGTCATCAGCAGGATGGCAGGAAGTCATGAATAACCATGACTCTTCTCATGAAGATTTGACTCTTTTCCAGGCCCAGTCTGTAATGATTGTGATGTTGGTTCTCGGCAACCACTTACTTTTAACTTATAAATGACAGACTGCTGAAATCAACTCACCTATGTCTACTTTATTCTGCTGTTGTATGGGTAGCATAAAGGTGATGACAGGTTCCCTTTAAAGGCTTAGGAAGCCTTTGCAGGTGTTTTGGGTTAATTATTCTAATTTTCTGAGATAATGACTTTTGGGTTTTCCTTGGCTGTAAGCCATAATCATCAACATTAACAGAAATAAACACTTGGAAAAGTTCACTCTGTTTGGAATGACTCCATATAATGTGTGAGTCACTTTTTGAACTTAATTACTGAAAAAAACAACTTTTTGATCATATTCTAATTTATTGAGATGCACTTGTATTTGCGACTTCTGCCTGTAGGTCCCTCATATGAATGCTAACCCTGCAGGGGGAAACCGTGGAATTGCAGTCACTTTTTAGGTGACAGAAGACAGGGCATGCAGCAGGCTTCCAGGGAAACGCACAAAATCCAGGACTGGATCGGGGATGGTCGGGAGGCTTAGTTGTGTGGTGCCCTGCACTGACTAGGCCTCTTGAGGTCTATGGTAGCTTGGACTTGAGATTTGCAGCACTCTTGCTGGAGGCTGTAGCATCAGGGGAGCATCGGTGATCTGAGGTGCCTTCTTTATTGGGAGAAAAGTGGGTGACTGGAGGCCCGAATGTGTGAGGGGCTTTTTGGAAACAGACGAGAAGTGTCATTGTGGTATCATCTGGCAAGGCCTGGAGAAGGCCACCGAAAGCACAGGGAATGGTTTCCTTTTTAGAATAGTGGGCTGGGATGGTCCAGGACATGGGAAGGGACCATTTGCAGGGTCCTGTGATGGATACCATTGAAGTGGTGTGGGCTGAAAGTTCCTTCAACCCTGAGGGTGGCCAAGTCTCTTGGGGCTGTGAGTAGGGCTGCACCAGGCCGGTAATTCGGTGCCCCTGTCAATGCTGGTATTTTTTTCTACCAGAATTAATAAATTGCCGGTATTTCCCGACGTGCACTTGCCACCATTACTAATGAGTGCTTCCATTGTGGAGAGCTCATTAGTACAGCTTCTGTGAACGTCATCATGATGGAGTGCAGGTCCTGTCCATCCACTGAGAGTGTTCACCGCGGTGCAATCAAATGATTGAGGCGAGGTGTTTTTTTTTTTGTTTTTTTTTTGCACAAGTGGAGAAGGGGGCATTAGGGGCACTAATAATACTGGGGGAACTAATTGGGGCATTATTAACCCCTTAGTGACCAGCCTGTTTTGGGTCTTAGTGACCAAGTGTTTTTTTTCTTTTTTCATCGTCGTGTTCCAAGAGCTATAACATTTTCATTTTTCCGTCTATACTACTATACTATAATATATAAATATCTTTATCCTCTGGGTCAGTACGATTACAGTGATACCAAATACATATAGTTTTTTTTTTTTTGCGTTTTACTACTTTTTTGCAATAAAACCTTTTTTTTAAAGAAAAAAAAAATGTTTTTGCATTGCCAATTCCCAAGACCCATAACTTTTTTATTTTTCTTTCTATGGAGTTGTGTGATGGCTTCATTTATTGCGGGATGAGTTGTATTTTTCACTGGTACCCTATTTAAGTAAATGACGCTTTTTGATCGCTTGTTATTACGTTTTTTTCGGTGGCAACTAAGAATAAATTAGCAATTCTATCTTTTTTTTTTTTTTTATGGTGTTTACCGTAGGTGATAATTTTGGCGATATTTACGTAGTCCGGGTCGTTACAGATGCGGCAATACCAAACATATGGAGGAGATTTTTTTGCAATTTTTTTTTTCATTGAAAAGCGTATTTTCAATGGAAAAAAAGCGTAATTTTTTTCATGGGATTTTTTTTATTGAACAAATGTTTTTGTTTTACTTTTTTAACCACTAAATAGTTCCACAAGAGGACTATAACAGTATTTTGATTGCTTTTAAAATGCAATTTATTATCCCTATAGTGTATTGTATTTTAATAGCAATGCTATTCTGACTTTGACCAGCAGGATAGGTTATCAATATCAGATCGGCGGGGGTCCGACACCCCCGCCGATCAGCTGTAGCGGGAGACGGCGCACGCTAAGCAAAGACCCCAGGGGATGAACAACCCCTTTAAAGCACCCACTTTTTTTTCCCAATTTTGTTGCAGACTATGATGTCCCCATTAAAATCAAAAGAGGTAAACCAGTGATCAGCCCACGTCATGACCGGACGACATCATCCGCTACTTAGCCGAAAATCCTCACAGCGCAAGGCCCCATTCACATGAATGTTTTTTTGTCTGCATCCGTTCCACATTTTTGAGGATCCATTCATTTAAATGGGGTCACAAAAGATTTAAAACGTGTCCTATCCTTGTCCGTTTTCGCAGACAAGAATAGACATTTCTATCATAGGGAAGGATGCTCTGCAGAACGCACATGGCGGGTATCCATGTTTTGTGGGTACGCAAAAAAGGATACAGCAGTGAATAAGCCCCTAAGATGACACCCATACCTCCCAACTTTGTAAAGGGACATAGAGGGACAGATTGTACGGCGTGCTAAGCATGCTGCGGCAATTTTTTTCAGCACTAGGCCACTCCCCAACTCCGCCCACTATACACCTAATCCCACCCAGTCCCCTTACTGCTCCACATAATAAATATTCCCCAGTTATGTGCCCCAATAATATACCCTGTTATGTGCCCCCAGTAATATGACCAGCTGTGCCCCCAGTAATCTGACCAGGTGTGCCCCCCAGGAATATGCCCAGTTATGTGCCCCCAGTAATATGACCACATTGTGCCCCACTGTAATATGCCCACACTGTGCCCCCTTGTAATATGCCCACAGTACCCCCTTGTAAATGCCCCTTTGCCCTTGTAATATGCCCACGTTGTTCCCCCCAGTAATATGTTGTCCCCTCACAGAATGTTAAAAAAAAATAAAAACCATATACTTACCTTCTTCCTAGCAGCAGTATCACCAGCAGGACATTGTCTTCTCTAGACTGGAGGGGGCGGAGCCAAGGCTGACTGTCGGCAGGCCCCGCCCAGACCGGAGGTATGCAAGGGGGGAGGGAAGGAGGATGGAAGAAGCAGCTAGCTGATTCCGGCTGTCTGCTTCTTCATGTAATAGGCAACTGTCTCTGCGTCCTATGGACGCAGAGACAGTATGCACAGGGTTTTAACATGCCACCACTAGATGGAGCTTATGTCACCTCCTCTACTTAGAAAGGACAAACCTTCTAGAGACAAGTCAGTCTATTATGGGGCATTAAAGGAAGCACGTGCAAAATGAAGTGCTGTCCTGGAGCAGGTACCAACCAGAACAAGCAGTCACAATATGGAGCCATTTTATGTAAAATATTACAAGCCAAAATGTACACGCACATGAGATTCCATGCACCGTGATATCATCAACTGACCTCTGTGGATTCAGGATCGGACACCTCAGGGAGTGTCACCACCTGAGAAAGCTGCCCGCAGCAGTAGGAGAACTGTTATATTCATTTGATTATATTCACACATGGTAGATATGTTGAAATTTCTCTGACTGCAATGTATATATAATACAGAGGTCAGTATAATGTATATATACTACAGAGAACAGTATACTGGATATATACTACAGAGAACAGTATACTGGATATATACTACATATATTTATATTACAGAGGACAGTATAATGGATATATACTACAGAGAACAGTATACTGGATATATACTACATATATTTATATTACAGAGGACAGTATAATGTATATATACTACAGAGAACAGTATAATGTATATATACTACAGAGAACAGTATACTGGATATATACTACATATATTTATATTACAGAGGACAGTATAATGTATATATACTACAGAGAACAGTATACTGGATATATACTACATATATTTATATTACAGAGGACAGTATAATGGATATATACTACAGAGAACAGTATACTGGATATATACTACATATATTTATATTACAGAGGACAGTATAATGTATATATACTACAGAGAACAGTATAATGTATATATACTACAGAGAACAGTATACTGGATATATACTACATATATTTATATTACAGAGGACAGTATAATGTATATATACTACAGAGAACAGTATACTGGATATATACTACATATATTTATATTACAGAGGACAGTATAATGTATATATACTACAGAGAACAGTATACTGGATATATACTACATATATTTATATTACAGAGGACAGTATAATGTATATATACTACAGAGAACAGTATAATGTATATATACTACAGAGAACAGTATACTGGATATATACTACATATATTTATATTACAGAGGACAGTATAATGTATATATACTACAGAGAACAGTATACTGGATATATACTACATATATTTATATTACAGAGGCCAGTATACTGTATATATATATATATATGTATAGAGGAGGACTGGCTTCCTCTGGGAATTTAGCACTCCTGTTCACACTGGTGCAGCTTCTGACCAGGTATGATGTTCTCCTGATATGGGCCTGCCGGTTTGTGTAGGATGCAGGTCAGTGTTAGTGTAGGACTCATCCGATTGGAAGCCACCTTGATCGTTGGTGGATGAGCCCGACATATTTATGATCATTTATATGCGCTAAGAGCTTCCACTTTATATACTTTATATACTACATAGCAGTTATGCTTTTTTACTTCTTTACATGTTCATTTCATGTTCATCTTATGTCTCATGGCTTATCTAGTGCTGCTGCCATTTTCTGTTTAGTATTCAATTAGCCAGCAGGTAGCTTGCACCTGACTCTCACCTGTAGGAGGTGCTGTCCGTTTTTTGCAATTATGTATGTATATATATATATATATATATATATATATATATATACACTACTGAGTACAGTATGATATATATATATATATATATATATATATATATATATATATACTACAGAGGGCAGTATACTGTGTATATATAAATATATGTACTACAGAGGACAGCATAATATATACATACATGCTAATGAGGACAGTATACTGTATATATACAGTGGGGAAAAAAGTTCTCCCACTTAAAAAGATGAGGCCTGTAATTGACATCATAGGTAGACCTCAACTATGAGAGACAAAATGAAAAAACAAGTCCAGAAAATCACATTGTCTGATTTTTTAAAGAATTTATTTGCAAATTATGGTGGAAAATAAGTATTTGGTCAATAACAAAAGTTCATCTCAATACTTTGTTATATCTCCTTTGTTGTCAATGACAGAGGTCAAACGTTTTCTGTAAGTCTTCACAAGGTTGGCACACACTGTTGCTGGTATGTTGGCCCATTCCTCCATGCAGATCTCCTCTAGAGCAGTGATGTTTTGGGGCTGTCTCTGGGCAACATGGACTTTCAACTCCCTCCAAAGGTTTTCTATGGGTTGAGATCTGGAGACTGGCTAGGCCACTCCAGGACCTTGAAATGCTTCTTACAAAGCCACTCCTTCGTTGCCCTGGCGGTGTGCTTGGGATCATTGTCATGCTGAAAGACCCAGCCACGTTTCTCTCTTCAATGCCCTTGCTGATAGAAGGAGGTTTGGCACTCAAAATCTCACGATACATGGCCCCATTCATTATTCATGTACACAGATCAGTCGTCTTGGTCCCTTTGCAGAGAAACAGCCCCAAAGCATGATGTTGCCACCCCCATGCTTCACAGTAGGTATGGTGTTCTTTGGATGCAACTCAGCATTCATTCTCCTCCAAACACGACGAGTTGTGTTTCTACCAAACAGTTCTACTTTGGTTTCATCTGACCATATAACATTCTCCCAATACTCTTCTGGAACATCCAAATGGTCTCTAGCAAACTTCAGACGGGCCCGCATATGTACTGGCTTAAGCAGGGGGACACGTCTGGCACTGCAGGATCTGAGTCCCTGGTGGCGTAGTGTGTTACTGACGGTAGCCTTTGTTACGTTGGTCCCAGCTTTCTGCAGGTCATTCACTAGGTCCTCCCGTGTGGTTCTGGGATTTTTTCTCACAGTTCTTGTGATCATTTTGACCCCACGGGGTGAGATCTTGCGTGGAGCCCCTGATCGAGGGAGATTATCAGTGGTCTTGTATGTCTTCCATTTTCTAATTATTGCTCCCACAGTTGATTTCTTCACACCAAGCTGCTTGCCTATTGCAGATTCAGTCTTCCCAGCCTGGTGCAGGCCTACAGTTTTGTTTCTGGTGTCCTTCGACAGCTCTTTGGTCTTCACCATAGTGGAGTTTGGAGTGTGACTGTTTGAGGTTGTGGACAGGTGTCTTTTATACTGATAACAAACAGGTGCCATTACTACAGGTAATGAGTGGAGGACAGAGGAAGCCTCTTAAAGAAGAATTACAGGTCTGTGAGAACCAGAAATCTTGCTTGTTTGTAGGTGACCAAATATATATATCTACAGTGGGGAAAAAAGTATTTAGTCAGCCACCAATTGTACAAGTTCTCCCACTTAAAAAGATGAGGTATATATATATATGCACACATGGAGGACTGTGTACAGTTCTGAGCTCCTGTGAACGAGGCAGACATCGCAGAGCTGGAGAGGGTTCAGAGGAGGGCAACTAAAGTAATAACTGGAATGGCAGGACTACAGTACCCAGAAAGACTATCAACATTAGGGTTAGTACAGAGATCACTCCCATCATCTATTTATCCCCAGGACTGTGACTGTGACGAGGGGACATCCTCTGTGTCTGGAGGAAAGAAGGTTTGTACATAAACATAGAAGAGGATTCTTTACGGTAAGAGCAGTGAGACTATGGAACTCTCTGCCTGAGGAGGTGGTGATGGTAAGTTCACTATAAAAGTTCAGGAGGGGCCTGGATGTATTTCTGGAGGGTAATAATATTACAGATTATAGTTACTAGAGAGGGGTCGTTGAATCAGGGATTAATTCTGATGCCTGATTGGAGTCGGAAAGAATTTTTTCCCCTAAAGTGGGGAACATTGGCTTCTACCTCACAGGGGTTTTTTGCCTTCCTCTGGATCAACCTGCAGGATAACAGGCCAAACTGTTGGTTGTATGTGTTTTGTCAGCATTAGGCATCATGCACATGGCCCGTACTGCGGCCTGCAAACATCAGGTCCCTTCACTTGAATGGGTCCACAATCTGGAAGGTATGGTGCGGAACGGAGGCATGGAACCCCATGGAATCACTATGGGATTTCTGTCTGTGCCTCTGCACTGCAAAAAAATAGAGCTTTGTGGTCCCCAATGCATGGAACAGCCGTGTGCATGAGGCCTTAGTCTAGGGCTACACGGCGACACCTGTGTGACAGTCGAATATGAATAGGGTCGCCATACAAGAAATCCAACATGGCTGGATTTCTTGGGACTGCCGCGACGCTCCCTTCATTTCTATGGGATCCCCACTACTCAGCGATCCTGGCCACGACAGGTGTCACACGACCAGTGTCACCGTGTAGTCCTAGCCTTAGGCTATGGCTACACTGCAACTTTTTGTAGCGCAACTGATTGACTTTAACTATTGAACTACAGCTGCAAGCCAAATAAATACAATCTTGTGGACTGCAGCGGTCATTCAATAGCTAAAATCAATCAGTTGCGCTACAGAAAGTTGCAGTGTAGCCATAGCCTTACATACTATATTACTATGTTATTAACGTATGGGCGTAATACTGATCTTCCTACAGTGGTCTGTTAGTAACAATACGGTGGTAATATTCAGTCACTATTTAGCTTTATTACATGTAGTCATGGTGCGGCATTATCTGGATTGGGGGCCACTCAGGTGACGGATGCTGACACCCTATCTATGCCCCGGAGTCATGCCACTGATTATGACACTCAGACTCTCTAACCAATGACATCACAGATAGTGTTGCTAAGGAAACAAGAAGCGTTATCATGCCAGGATTCTAATGGTGACATCACAAAACATGTGACCATGCCAGGATTCTAATGATGACATCACAAAGGGTGGCTTAGCATCAGGGCGGCCATCTTGAATGTACTTTATTAACCTACCCTTAATGGAGATATCACTAGTGGATGGAGTTTTACCTGGGGGGGGGGGTCATTTATTTTGAGACTTATACTAGTTTTCTGGCTATAATAAAAGTTACAAACTTTGGCACATGCAGATTTTATGGAAAAATGTGTGAATTTAAATATTATGCTTTTAAAAATGGGTAACTCACCCCTCAGGCTCCAGCTCTGAGCATACTTACTACATTTATGATACCCAAAGAAAATAGGGGCTGAGTAAAATGTGTGCAATTTGATAATTAAGTGAAATAAATACAATTTTTTCTTTAAAAAAAACACTATGTTTATTTATAAAAAGGTTTTAGGTTTTAAGTGGATTTTTTGCAGCTCTGGCTCCGTCTTCAGCATCGGCTGGATTCAGGTCCGCTAACTTGTAGAGGAGGAGGTCGGGGGTTGGTTGCACCTCTGGCAGGTTTTCAGGGACAGAATATTGTCACCAGAGGTTCCTCATGTTGTCTTGTAGTCGGATCCTAGAAGAGAAAATACCCAAATAAAAAAAAAACAGTTCACAAAAACACAAGGAGAAGACGGAGGGAGGAGGCCAAACTTACCGGACCTGGTGGAGCTCTGCTCATCTTGACTGGAATTTCAGATGGTTTGGATGGTAAAACCTTATATAGATGGTAAGTGGGCCCAAAGGGTAGATGGTAAGTGGGCCCAAAGGGCAGATGGTAAGTGGGCCCCAAGGGGTAGATGGTAAGTGGGCCCAAAGGGGCAGATGGTAAGTGGGCCCAAGGGGTAGATGGTAAGTGGGCCCCAAGGGGTAGATGGTAAGTGGGCCCCAAGGGGTAGATGGTAAGTGGGCCCAAGGGGCAGATGGTAAGTGGGCCACAAGCTGCAGATGGTAAATGGCCCCAAGCCGCAGATGGTAAATGGGCCCAGGCGGCAGATGGTAAGTGGGGCCAAGCAGCAGATGTTATGGTGGCCAAGGGGCAGATGGTATAGTGGGGCCTATCGGCAGATGTTACAGCCGACAGAGGATGCAAGATGGCCTCCTTCTCTTCCGGGGGTTTGAGGCCCTGATGTTGGTGGTGCTCCCCGGAAGGTCCGCCATCTCCACATCCTCTGGATACTGTCGGGGGCCTACATCCATTTTGTCGTCCTCACTATGATCGGACTTCATCTCAACGTCGTCCGCATACTGTCGAGGGCCGACATCCATTTTCTCTATTGCGGTCACCACAGGAATCGTCATCCTCCTCCTCTTCCGAGACTTCCCCATAATGACAGCCAGCTAGAGATACTGACACTGGTGTCAGGGCGTGACCCCCATTTATAGGATTAGACCACACCCCCTGATTATTATGTCATAAGTAAGTGAGTCATGACCATTATGACATCACAAGTAAAAAAGTCATGCCAGAGGCATAGTAAACGGAAGGGGGGGGGCAGGGGGGGCCAAGCATCTAATGATGACATCACAAGAAGTGCCTTAGCATGAGAGCGGCCATATTGAATATACTGGACTCTACTACACTTTTTTAATATCACATCATGTACATACCTGTTCTTGCCCAAGATTTTCTTCATGTTTCTTCATTCTCTTCACATAGAATTTGGGATGAGGGGTGGGATATCTGACCCCAGAGGAATTTGGTCCATGTAGCAGCCAATCACAGCGCAGCTTTCATTTTGAATTTGGCTCTTCAAAAATAAAAGCTGCACTGTGATTGGTTGCTAGGGGCAACAAGGACTGTTCTACTGTTAATCTGACCCAATGTATGAGATGATTGGAGTGATATATTGTGAGATTATGGGAGTGATACATTGTGTATGAGAAAGAGATGATGGGAGTGATACAGTGTGAGATGGTGGGAATGATGGGGATATAATTAGAGTAATACATTGTGTGTGAGAGGATGGGGGTGATAAATTGTGCATAAGATGACGCTATTGATAGATTGTGTATGGAAGGATGGGAGTGATACATTGTGTGTGAGATGATTGGAGCGCTTACAGATATTTATCTACTATATAACATTTTTACAATAAAACAACATTTTAAAGATATTTCTGATACTTTACAACGTATTATTGTGTAATATACAGGACTGTACAAGGGATGCAGTGTAATATATAGCAGTGGTCCCCAACCACCGGGCACTGGATGATTGTTTGCCAGGCCTGGCAATCAGGGCCCTGGTCACAAATGGAGGGCAGCGGAGGCAGGGCACAGGGAGATGAGCGCTTTCATTGTGGAAGCTCTCATCTCCATAGTCATCTGTATCACAGTCCTCAGGATGGCGATACAGATGCCTGTGCTGCGGCTGGTTTTTTTTGCACAATACAGGAGAGGAGCACTATGGGGGCACTTCTTACTGGCACATTATTGGGGGGCACTGTCGGGACATCTATGGGGGCACTTCTTACTGGCACATTATTGGGGGGCACTGTGGGGACATCTATGGGGGCACTTCTTGCTGGCACATTATTGGGGGCACTGTGAAGGCATCTATGGGGCACTTCTTACTGGCACATTATTGGGGGGCACTGTGGAGGCATCTATGGGGGCACTTCTTGCTGGCACATTATTGGGGGCTCTGTGGAGGCATCTACGGGGGCACGTCTTACTGGCACATTATTGGGGGCACTGTGGGACATCTATGGGGGCACTTCTTGCTGGCACATTATTGGAGGGCACTGTGAAGGCATCTATGGGGGCACTTCTTACTGGCACATTATTGGGGGCACTGTGGGGACATCTATGGGGGCACTTCTTACTGGAACATTATTGGGGGGCACTGTGGGGACATCTATGGGGGCACTTCTTACTGGCACATTATTGGGGGGCACTGTGGGGACATCTATGGGGGCACTTCTTGCTGGCACATTATTGGGGGGCACTGTGAAGGCATCTATGGGGGCACTTCTTACTGGCACATTATTAGGGGCACTGCGGGGACATCTATGGGGCACTTCTTACTGGCACATAATTGGGGGGCACTGTGGGGACATCTTTGGGGGCACTTCTTACTGGCACATTATTGGGGGGCACTGTCGGGGACATCTTTGGGGGCACTTCTTACTGGCACATTATTGGGGGGCACTATGGGGACATCTATGGGTGCACTTCTTACTGGCACATTACTGGGGGCACTGTGGGGACATCTTTGGGGGCACTTCTTACTGGCACATTATTGGGGGCACTGTGGGGACATCTTTGGGGGCACTTCTTACTGGCACATTATTGGGGGGCACTGTGGGGACATCTTTGGGGGCACTTCTTACTGGCACATTATTGGGGGCACTGTGGGGACATCTTTGGGGGCACTTCTTACTGGCACATTATTGGGGGGCACTGTGGGGACATCTTTGGGGGCACTTCTTACTGGCACATTATTGGGGGGCACTGGCGGAACATCTTTGGGGGCACTTCTTACTGGCACATTATTGGGGGGCACTGTGGGGACATCTTTGGGGGCACTTCTTACTGGCACATTATTGGGGGCACTGTGGGGACATCTATGGGGGCACTTCTTACTGGCACATTATTGAGGGGCACTGTGGGGACATCTTTGGGGGCACTTCTTACTGGCACATTATTGGGGGGCACTGTGGGGACATCTTTGGGGGCACTTCTTACTGGCACATTATTGGGGGCACTGTGGGGACATCTTTGGGGGCACTTCTTACTGGCACATTATTGGGGGCACTGTGGGGACATCTTTGGGGGCACTTCTTACTGGCACATTATTGGGGGGCAACTGGCAGGACATCTTTGGGGGCACTTCTTACTGGCACATTATTGGGGGGCACTGTGGGGACATCTTTGGGGGCACTTCTTACTGGCACATTATTGAACACCGCCCAACTTTTGAAAATTGCAAAGAGGGACAATGTGTGCGGTGCACATCATGGCAGTTTTTTTCATACTAGGCCACACCTCTAAGTCCACCCATAGCATAAGTACTGGAGCCCCTGCGGCAATTTTTTTCTTGCGTTTCAATGTCCATATAAATATGAGCTCATAAATCATCAGATTATAGATATTTTAAGGTACAAATAGCACCAAATAGTGAGGTTCTGGTCTAATATACAGGTAGAAACCATACAAACACTTTAGTAAGGAGCAATTTAGTAAATTTATTAATGCACATTTATGCATTAATTCCCCAAGTCAAAAAGAGGGACATTTAAGGATAAAAGAGGGACAGAGGGACTTGGGTCAAAAAGGGGGACTGTCCCTCCAAAAGAGGGACACTTGGGAGGTATGGACACCTGGTCTATCCTCGTCTGCAAATACGAAGGGAAAATCGGGAGCATTTCTGTCCCATGCATAAAGATGCCAGTTCCTGACACAAAAGGGTATACGGAAAAGCGTCTTTTACCCTGTACAAGGGTAAAAGAACAGAAAAGTAGTTGAACAAAGACGTGAACGTTGCAGCAACTGAGTCTTTCCTATTTCTGTGACTCCAAGAATAGAATTATGAGAGTGAATCAAGGACACAAAATATCTGAATAACTTTATTGGTTATATGCTCTCTACACAATAGCAAGGACTGCCACTAAAAACGCCCCTTCAATAATTACATAAACAGTCTATAATTTGTGACATTTTCCAGGACTATGGCTGGGTTCACACTTCGTTTAGCGGGAAATTTCAGCGCTAATAACCGCATGTCACAAGTATCAGCCCTCTGCGCGCAGATACACGGAGCCGCACAGCCTGCCGGGAGCTGTAGTTCCAGCGGGGCCACATTTTCCATCCATGTAAACGGAAGTCGAACCTATAGTATACTCAAACCCCCATAATGCAAAGCGGCTCCCATTTCTTCTGCGTCTGGCTCTTGTAGTCCACCCCGCCATAGACGCCAATAATTAATGTAACAGTACAAACTACAATGCCCGTCATGCCTCGCGTTTCACCTGTACATGCAGCACTTCGGCCATTACGGAGAAGATTTCTTTAGAAGCTTCCTTTTACTCCGCCGTATGCCGCCCTTCGTTGCCTCTTCTCGCTACAGAGTCCCGGAGGAGGGCGCCTATTGCGGCCAGAGGCTTCTTTCTTCTCATAAACCGTGCCGTTCGGTCATGACTACATCTCCCGCCTCCCCTTGCGCTTCTTCAGAGCCGTACGCCGAGATGTCGCGCGCGGTGCTTGCCGGGAACGGAAGTCTTCCATCCCACTGAGCTCTACTCTATTCCCATTCGTCAGGACTACATGTCCCAGGGTTCCCCGAGCCTAGAGGCGGCAGAGACTTTGGCGCCGGCGCGCTCCGCTGTATTATTGTAGTTCCCAGTGCGGATCAAGATGGCGGCTGCGGCCTCGGCTGGTCCCGGAGCCTCGGGCTCGGTTCGGGGCCGCTTTCCGGGCCGGCCGTGGGTGGGGAGAAGCGGGAACCGGGCGGACAGGGTTCGGGTCCCGTTTTCCAGCGCTGGGAGAACAGCGGAGATCGTAGACCCCGTTCATCTCCGGATCCTGGAACTCCACCTGAACATGAAGCGCCTGACGGGGGCCTGTGGCCGGGAGAGTGACAGCGCCGAGGTGGGCGGAGGGGTAGAGCCGGGAGGAAAACGCTGCCAGGGGCCACTCAGCTGTCACATTCAGGGCCCCGGGGTTGGGTCATGTGACCGCAGAGTGGAAGCGGCAGTGATACATTGTAACTGGTGTCACCAACGTTCTATCAGGAGATCCTGCGGGCAATCCGCTCCTGACAGGGGCCACTGCAGAGCCAGTCACAGGGAATGGGGCCCCTATGGGTCACTGCATCAACCAAAGGGGCCAGATGGGTACAGTGTAGGTTATTTTAAGGGACACAACTCCCTCAGTCACTGCTGCTGCAGGCTATTGCTCCCTGTTAGCAGCCATTTCTGTGATAATCAGCCCCCCCATGATGGCTACTTTATATCCCAGACCCCCATGATGGCTACTTTATATCCCAGACCCCCATGTTCACTACTTTATATCCCAGACCCCCATGTTCACTACTTTATATCCCAGACCCCCAAGGGACATTGACATCACTGATTAAACTGTGTGGCTGTCCCTTTAAATCATCCCTCACGTTTTTTTAACTTGATGGTTATTAAAGGAGGAGACAGCAGGTCTTACTGTGACCGGCTGAGGGTTGTAGTACTTTTAGTCAGGTACAAATGGCAGTTGTTCATTCTGGCAAAGGAAGAAGCAGAAGTTCAGTAATCTGAACGATGATGAGATCGTCACCTCTGACCGTCCCATAGGGAACAATTCAGTCTGTGTTACTGTGATTTATGCCTCGTGTCATGATTATAATATTAGTGTCAGTGATTTGTAATTGTATATAGAACAAGGTCTGATCAGTGCAATCCATACCACTGTGTACATACATTACTGATCCTGTATTATACTCCAGAGCTGCACTCACTATTCTGCTGGTGCAGTCACTGTGTACATATATTACATTACTTATCCTGTACTGATCCTGAGTTATATCCTGTATTATACTCCAGAGCTGCACTCACTATTCTGCTGGTGCAGTCACTGTGTGTCAGTACAGGATAAGTAATGTATGTACACAGTGACTGCACCAGCAGAATAGTGAGTGCAGCTCTGGAGTATAATACAGGATGTAACTCAGGATCAGTACAGGATAAGTAATATAATGTATGTACACAGTGACTGCACCTAGCAGAATAGTGAGTGCAGCTCTGGAGTATAATACAGGATGTAACTCAGGATCAGTACAGGATAAGTAATGTATGTACACAGTGACTCCTCTAGCAGAATAGTGAGTGCAGCTCTGGAGTAAGTCAGGATGAGTATATGTAGACTATATGATGTCAGGTATATACAGGATGTACACTGGTCTTGTATATAATGATGTATCTGTGGACGCTCTTCTCCTCTGTAGATGATGTGACTCTGGGAACAGGATTTATTTGTCTCTGTGATTGATGAGTTTTGTCTTTTGAGCTTTTTTCTGTTGTGGTAGATTCCAGAATTAGGGAGTTTTTGTGGCTCTATTTTGGGGATGTCCTGGCTGGTCACGCTGTATGTGGCTCCCGGTGTCGTGCTGTGTATTAGATGACGTCGCCGTGGTTACCGGACGCCCCATAGATGCGGAAGTCAGACGTTTTCTGTAGTCGCCGTCATTCGTGGCAGAGAACCTGGAAATATCAGATGACGTCTTCTCGTATTATCTCCAGGTCCTGGACGTCAACTGCAGTGGTTCATGTCCTCCACCTTGTTGTTTACTTCATACTGTGTGTCAGTCCTTACTGTAGTTCTGGCTTTGTTTATGAACCAGGTGGCACAGGATGAACAGAGCGCGAGTTGTTTAAGGCTTATAGGGGTTTTCCAGGTTAAAAATATATATGACCAATCCTTAGGCTAAGCCATGGATAGCAGATGGAGCGGTACCCGCTGATCAGCAGAGCGCCGCTGCCCCCTCTGTCCACTGTGGGTACTGCAGCTTTCTCCCTCCCTATTGACACGCCTCTATGTAACTTGTTTTACGTGGGAGATGTTTTTTGGCCAAATTTTTTTCATCAACATTTCCCCCACATTTTATGCCTATATCTAATGTCTAATTTTTTTTTTAATTACATTTTTGTCAGGTTTCCATTATCTCCCGTCAGTAGTTTCTGTCTTCCACTTCCAGCCCACGTCCTCCTGTGGCTGCTCCTGGTTTCCGGCACTTCGTGCTCCAGAATCTGACATGTTTTCGGAAATGTGAAATCTCGTTAGACATCTTTATAACGCAGGAGCCTCACTCGATGGGGGGGGGGGGGCGTGGCGGGAAAGCGCTACGACTTAAAGGGATTCTGTGGGATTTGCATATTGATGACCTTTCCTCAGGTCTGATTCCCGGCACTGATCAGCTGTTTGAGGTGTCTGTGGTGCCATGACCTCGTCGCAGATTACCAAGCACAGCGCTGTCTAATTGATAGTGGCCATGCATGGTATTACAGCTCATCCCCATTCGCTGATCTGCCCCTAGGTCAGGATTGGGCAACTTGCGGCACTCCAGCTGTTGTGAAACTACAACTCCCAGCATGCATAGTTGCTCTGCTCATCTCAGAAAACTCATAGCAATAAATGGAGCATGCTGGGAATTGTAGTTTTGCAACAGCTGGAGTGCTGCAGATTGCTCACCCCTCATGCTAAACCATGTGACCAATAAGTGTGACGTCACAGGGCGCCGCAGCCTCTTCGTACAGCCGATCGGTGGGCATCCTGGGAGTCCGACCCCCCCCCCCCCACCACCACCATCACCGATCTGATATTGATGACGGGTTCGCTCCCGAGGTCTCTCGCCTTCCGCATGGATTGGGTCACGTGGGCGGCCTCAGAGCTGGTACGTTACTGCCGGATCTTGTCACCGCCGGGGCCGACCAGGGAGCAGCGGGAGCATGGATTTCTCCTCCGACGGCGGGTGGGGGGAATTGGGGGGGCAAATAAAAAAAGTAAAAAAAGCAACAGTTTTTTGCAATATTGCACCAAAACGTTGTAGACTCTGTCCCCATTGAGAGAGTTTTTTTTTTTTTGCGGAACCATTCACTTCAACGGAGCCGAAAAAAATGGAAATGACTCCGTGTGCATTTCATGTCCGCCTTGGCCTTTCTAAAGAAAAAAAAAAAAGAACATGTCCTATTATCGTCCACATTACAGACAAGGATAGGACTGTTCTGTTCCGCAAAATGTGGAACGCACGCGGCCGGTATCCGTGTTTTGCAATTTACAGACCGCAAAACGTCCGATGGTCGTGTGCAGGAGCCCATTCTGATAGGCGGCCCGCCGCTGGTAACCGTGATAGACTCTAGAAGATACACCGCCGCGTTATAAAAGCAGTGCTGGAAAAAAAAATAGAAAAATAGGTTAATAAATAGTTAAAAAATTAAAAAAAAATGTTTTCATTTTGTAAAATCACGGCGCTTGCCATAACCCGTGTAATAAACATAGAATGCCCCATGAACAACGTAAAAAATGCAAAAAAAAATCCATAACTTTTTTTTCCCTTTTCACCCAAAATAATAATTAATAAGTCCCATGTACGTCCAAAAATATTACATCTGGGATTTTTTTTTTTTTTTCAATAAATATTCTTTTGGGAAAAATGGAGTGACCTGTGCATGAGGCTGGAAACCCGCTCTGCGCCGCTGAGGGTTTGTTACAGTTGCGTTCCAGCCTGGTATTGCAGTGCAATCTTTCTCCCAGGTTTGACGCCGTAGACCCGATGTTAAAGTCCAGGAGAGCGGCTCATGTCTGCCGCCACATGTCTCTTCAGGAGCCAGTGACTCGTCATACTCGTCAGTTTCTCAGAATAGAATACCAGAACTGCAGTGAAGACTGACACTTGGGTTTGGGCGGGATATAGAATTATAATGTAAATGTCGGTCGGGGTCTGTGATGTAATGGCAGCCTGAAGATTATGAGCGAGTGTCCGCGGTGGGGGTGCGGGGCTCCGTGTACCGATGCCGCAGCCTTAACCGATGTCTCGTTTTGTCTTTTGCAGGAAGAATTTGAGGGATTCAGCGATGACGAGCTCGTCCAGAGTCCTCGGCGCCTGGCTCTGAGATCGAAAAAAGGTGAAGATTTCCCTCCCGCCACCCCCTGCGCTAAATTTATAGCGACAGATGACCGACCTCCTGCACACGACCGTGTCCGTTTTTCGCTGCACAAACGGCACATCCGTGAAATACAGATACTGACCGCGTGCATCGCACAGTATTGTTGCTCTCATTAGTAGCAATGCGGATCGGACGCGGACCAAAACTACAGTCGTGTGCATGAGGCCTAAACCCCCCCCATCCCTGTCCCCCCCCCCCGTCCCTGGTGAGTCATGTGACCACAGAGCGGAAGCCGCAGTGATACATTGTATCCAGTGCCTCCAGCATTCTATCGTTCTGCCAGTGAATCTGCTTCTAACGGGCCCCCAAGGACACTGGCTGGGGCCCCAAGGTCAGGCCGGAGGGAGTCTCCTGTCTTTATCTTATGGTAACGAAGAGATATTTAAAGGGACCCAACATTTTATGGTTCTTTTTATTTGTCGGCCGGGGAGAGTCTGACTATAGGGCGGGTGAATACAGTCTATTACCCCCTGTTATCAGCCATCCCAGGCCGGGGAGAGGATGACTATAGGGCGGGTGAATACAGTCTATTACCCCCTGTTATCAGCCATCCCGGGCCGGGGAGAGGATGACTATAGGGCGGGTGAATACAGTCTATTACCCCCTGTTATCAGCCATCCCAGGCCGGGGAGAGTCTGACTATAGGGCGGGTGAATACAGTCTATTACCCCCTGTTATCAGCCATCCCAGGCCGGGGAGAGTCTGACTATAGGGCGGGTGAATACAGTCTATTACCCCCTGTTATCAGCCATCCCGGGGAGAGTCTGACTATAGGGCGGGTGAATACAGTCTATTACCCCCTGTTATCAGCCATCCCGGGGAGAGGATGACTATAGGGCGGGTGAATACAGTCTATTACCCCCTGTTATCAGCCATCCCGGGGGAGAGTCTGACTATAGGGCGGGTTAGTACAGTCTATTGCCCCCTTGTGGGCTGATGTAGAAACCTCCTTTCCGCCATGATCCCGATGTCACGTGTCTTGATGCAGAGACATTTTGTGTGTGACTGATCGGCCACTCCTCTTATTACGCCCCAGCCTTTTTTTGGGGGAGTACTGGCCCTTTGATTCTTCTATTTATGCAGCAAATTATGATTTTCTTCCATTTTTTATTTTGTTTTTTCTCCTTTCACAGGTCACAAATCTAAAGCCCCGACGAGCCCTCCTCCCCCATCTGCGGTGTCTTGCTCCACGCCAACGAGTCCCAGCACTAAGCAGGAGAGCCCCGCCTCAACCCTGAAGTGCGAGTGTCCCGCCACCCCCGTTAGGCAGCCGACGAGCCTGGTACTGTCCAATATAAAACAGAGTTTCACCCCTGAGAAGATTGTCCGGGTGCATCTGACACAACTGGATCCCTCCTTGTATAGTTTGCATTCTTCTACGTTACTGTATTCTTCAAAGGAAACGCCAAAACCCTCCACCAATCACAGCACTGCTTTATCTCCCCGCCTTTCCCCTCCCGATCATGCCACGCCCCCCAAACAGCTGAATAGCGCCCCCCTTCCCCCTGCCCGTAACAAACGCCAACAGAGGAACAGAAATCGGCCGGTCCTAGACGCCGCTCGCGGACTTTACCGAGTCAGTGCAAAGCAAGCTCCTCCCAGGAGGAAAAGGACTCCCTCCAAGACGCGCCTGCTGAGGGGAGTAGTAGCCATGAACCTCCTAAAGATTTTTCTTCGGACCCAGTCAATACCAATGCTGATGATACGAGGAAGTCAGTGTCTTCAGGAGATGATTCCATGGACACGACCACCGAGACGAATCTCAGTGGGACCTCCGAACCTGTTGTCCTCAGCTCGGATGAACCAAAAAATCAGAGAAGTTGTAGCTCCAGGGAAGGCGAGATCGAGGAGCAGAGCTCCGAGGGTGTAGTGGTGGCCAAAGAGCAGAAGAGACGAAGGGGACTCAGGGGCCGATACATTCCTAAAGTCAAGTGGAAGCTACGAGGGGGATGTAGGCAAGAGAGTGAACAAGAAGGAGGAGAGGCAGAAACGGCAACACTTGAAAACGACGTCAAGGAGGATGAAAAAGACGAGATACTACTGATCGACCCCGATCTTCCGGTGACGGACTGTAAACCAACCGTAGAAGTAACAATGCCCTTAAAGGTTGAAACCACTGATGAAACCATGAACGACAGCCAAGATGGTTCCCATAGTTCGGTTCCCCAAGAAGACGACGAAGCGAGCAATCAAGAGATGGTTGAGTTGGAGGAGAAATCTTTGGACAAAAGTAGCGAGTCCGATTCTCAGGTGGAGACTGAAGAAGCTCCTCCAGAACCTCCTGAGATGGAGACGACACAGAGTCCAGCACCGGTGAAGGAACAAGCCAGTTTACGAGATGTGTCTCCTGCCTTGTCAGAAATTCCGCTTCCGCAAATAAAGATTAAGATTGTAAAAAAGGTGCAGAAAGCGAAGTCGAGGAGGTCGCAACACGCCACCGCTCGGAGGCTGATTGTCAAGGTGGTGGAAGTGCAGAGCAAGGCCGAGCCTAAACCACAAGCTCAGTCTTCCAAAGCGGAGACTTCAGGCATGGACAGCGAAGGCTTCCTCAAGCCTTCAGTCAGTGCAAGACCTTCCCGCGTCATCAAAATGCCTCGTAGATTCATGGACGATTCGGAGTCGCAGGCCGCCGAGAACCAGGCCAAGAAGGTTCTTTCCAAGCCCATCCTCACCATGGCCGAGCTGGAGAAGCAGGTGCTCTCCGAAGCTCTTCTTCCTCCTTCTGACCCTCGTTTTAGTCTTTTTAATGACGACGACCACCTCAACTTGCTACCTCCAACATCTCCCCATACGGACTCCACCCAGACAGCTTCATCTCCTCCTTCCGCCGCTCTGCAGTCCGCTCCTTCTGAAACTGTTCGCAAAAACATCCTCCGGGCGCCGACGTTCTGTTGGAGATCATCAAATGTTTCGGAGGTCCAGGAGGCAACGAGTTCCAGTCAGCCTCTCTTTCGTCTGCAGTCTCCGACCTCTCCTGATGACCCCTTAAAACCCAGCCCTCCCGCTTCTACTCCATCTTCGCCTCTTCCGTCTAATGTTCCTTCAAAACCGGAGTCTACCAAACGTTCTCCTCTTCTCCGTGCCCCTCAGTTCACGCCCAGTGAAGCGCACTTGAAGATTTACCAGTCTGTTTCCCTCCATGACAAGGAGGCCAAGACGCATCCGACAGATCACTGTTCCGCCGCCGTTGTCACCTCTTCACCAGAAAACCTGGTTTCCGCCACGGCTAAGCCTGGCGATTCGCAGCCTTCGGGGAGGAGGGCGAACCACTTGGCTTTACCTCTGTTTGTGGACACCCTTTCTGGAAACATGGAAGTCCCTTGCAACTCGTCGGAGGTGACGGCATCAAACCTCAAGAGCACCGAAGTGCGTTCTGAGCCCTCGAGCTTGAGATCTGACAGGCCGACCGGCAACGAAGTGCTTGACTCATCCAACAAACCCCTGGAGATCGGAGCCATGACTCTGTGCGCCGAAAGCGGTGCCCGGGCCGTGTGCAAAATGGTCGTGAAATCCCATGGTACATCTCGTGCGGGGTCACTGTCCCAGGAAGAGGGCGCCTCCTTCCCGCCAAACGAAATTACTCTCTCTGGTACTGACAAGAAGGTCATCAGCCTCCTGGAAAAGGCCAAAATACAGCTCTTCAAGATAGACAAGCAGAAGACAGTGGACCTGGTGAGGGTTACAGCCGTCGTCTGGTAGCGAATTGCAGTGGAGGTGCAGCACAGAGTGTTTCAGGAAAGGGATCTGGTGATCTTGTGGGAAGTCACATAGTGGAAGGAGCTGGGTTGTTGGCAGCACAGAGTATTTCAGGAGAGGAGTGTGCTGATCTTGTGAGAATTTGCAGCAGAGAGTATTTTAAGAGAAAAGGAGAAACAAGTGAAAGGCACTGGGTTCCTGGCAGCACAGAGTATTTCAGGAGAGAACACTGCTGATCCTGTTGGAGGCCACATACTGTATGAAGTGTGGTCTTCAGCAGCACAGAGTGTTTCAGAAGAGGAGTGTGCTGATCTTGTAAGGGAAGAGCAGCACAGAGTATTTCGGGAGGAGTGCAGTAAGCCTTGTAGGAGGATGCATAGCGAAAGGGGCTGGGTTACCAGCAGCACAGAGTATTTCAGAAGAGGAGTGCGCTGATCTCAGGGGAGGCCACGTAGTGAGTGGAAGGAGAATCTTGTCCGGCAGCACAGAGTATTTTAGGAGTTTAGTGTGTTGATCTTGTGGGCACAGCACAGAGTATTTCAGCATAAAAGTAAGCTGGTCTAAGCAATTACACAGTAATTTACCAGCAGCACAGAGTATTTCAGGAGAGGAGTAAACTGACTTTGATGTTAGACAGAGAAGTATGGGACCCCAGCAGCGCAGAGTATTTCAGGAGAGGGATCTGATGATCTTGTAGGAAGTCACATAGTGGAAGGAGCTGGGTTGTTAGCAGCACAGAGTATTTCAGGGGAGGAGTGTGCTGATCTTGTGGGAAGGAGCAGCACAGAGTATTTTAGAAGAGTTTGTTGACACAGCAGTGTGAAACATAGTGAAAGGAACTGGGTTCCCGGCAGCACAGAGTATTTCAGGAGAGAACCATTCTGATCTTGTTGGAGGCCACATACTGTATGAAGTGTGGTCTTCAGCAGCACAGAGTGTTTCAGAAGAGGGGTGTGCTGCTCTTGTGAGGAAAAGCAGCACAGAGTTTTTCTGGAGGAGTGCGTAGAGCCTTGTGGGAGAACGCATAGCGAAAGGGTCTGGGTTTCCAGCAGCACAGAGTATTTCAGGAAGCCGGGTCACCAGCAGCACAGAGTATTTCAGAAGAAGAGTGTGTTGATCTTGTGGGAGGCAACATAGTGAGTGGAAGGAGAATCTTGTCCGACAGCACAGAGTATTTCAGGAGTTTAGTGTGTTGCTCTTGTGGGCACAGCACAGAGTATTTCAGCATAGAAGTAAGCTGATCTAAGCAATTACACGGAGGAATTTTCCAGCAGCACAGAGTATTTCTGGAGAGGAGTGCACTGACTTTGATGTCAGACTGAGAAGTATGGGACCCCAGCAGCGCAGAGTATTTCAGTGTAGAAGTGTACTGATCTAGGCGATTACATGGAAGAATTTTCCAGCAGCGCAGAGTATTTCAGGAGAGGAGTGCACTGATCTTGTCTGATGGCAGGCTGAGGTGTAGATGCTGAAAAGAGTGGGGGCCCCAGCAGCACAGAGTATTTCAGGAGCAGGCAGTGCCCAGTCTCGTCAGTCATGTAATGAACTTGCTTCTCTGGTTCTTGTCCGTTTTTAGGCAGCGGCTGCAGATTCTTCTCAGGGTGAAAATGGCCCCAAGTCCGCCGCCGCTCAGGTAATGAATGATCCTTGTGATCTTTGGTTATCGGGGACCGATCCTTGATGTCGCTGCCAACCGAATTTCACTTTTTTTTTTTTTCAATCCTTCAACAGGGCCAGGACTCTCCTGTCCAAGGACCCCGCATTAAACACGTGTGCAGACACCCCGCCGTGGCCCTGGGCCAGCCCCGCGCCATGATCCCGGAGGACATCCCCAGGCTGAGCGCCCTGCCGCTGTGCGAGCGGGAGGCCTCCCAACCCCCGGCCGCCCCTGAGGGTGAGCACCTTTTTATTTTTTTTAGTTTGGTCCTGAGAAGGACCGGCGGCTCCCGTCTGTGGCTGTACTCATCACCTCTCAATGATTTCCAGATAACTCCTCCGCCTCCGAGCCGGAGACCGTCACCGTGGTGAAACAGAGGCCAGTCAGGCAGCCGCCGCCTCCTCCCCCGCGCAGACCAAGACCCACGTCCAGGGCCCGGCTCCGCATGACCCGGTGTGGAGAGTGCAAAGGCTGTTCAGTGACTGAGGACTGCGGGACCTGCGTGAACTGCCTGGACAAAACCAAGTTCGGAGGCCCCAACACCAAGAAGCAATGTTGTGTGTGAGTGTGCCATCCGGTTACTGAGGGTTCAGCCTGACGTCACGATTAAAGGGGTTTTCCAGGATTTTACTACTGATGACCTATCAGGATAGGTCATCAGTATCTGATCGGTGGGGGTCCGACACCCGGGACCCCCACCGATCAGCTGTTTGAGAAGGTACCAGCACTCTTGGGAGCGCAGCTATCTTCTCCCAGCTCACCAAGCACAGCGCCGCACATTGTATAGTGGTTGTGCTTGGTATTGCGCTCAGCCTCATTCACTTGAATAAGGCTATGCCTCTCCTAGGCCACGTGACCAATGTACGTGATGTCACTGACCTAGGAAAAGCTGAGAGAAGGCTGCGGTGCTCATGGGAGCGCCGGTGTCTTCTCAAAAAGCTGATCGGCGGGAGTCCTGGGTGTCGGTCCCCAAACACATGGGGATAGGTCATCAGTAGTAAAATCCCAGTAAACCCCTTTAAAGGGGATCTCTGGCACTTAAACATTGATAATCTCCCCAGGATAGGTCAGCGATATAAAATCGGTGGGGGTCTGACTCCTATCGCTCCCCCGTCAGCTGCACCCTATTCATAGTATATCAAGCACAGCGCCGTGTGGTGTATAGTGGCTGTTCTTGGTATTGCAGCTCGCACTGAGTTGCAGAAAGGTCATGTGGCCGATGGGTGTGGCCTCGCCGGCGAAAGCGCTCGATATGAGTGCTGCGACCCCCTTGTAATAGCTGCTGGGAGTCGGATTGATCTGATAGGTCATCCCTATTTGTGCCTGAACAGCCCCTTTAATAGATGTTTTATAAATGGCGTCATACACAGCGACTCAAGCTGCTGTGCGATTTTATTTATTCTTTTTTATAGAGAGAAATTTTGGGGGCGTTCTCCCTCTCAGCAGTTTCCCGTCTCTCTCTCCATAGGTACAAGAGATGTGATGTGATCGAAGCGCGCAGGCTGCAGAGAATGGCGCACAAAGGTAAGCGTAAGTGCATGGCGGGAAAACTTTTTGAAGGTTTGCCGCAGTGTCTCGTTCTATCAAATACGTACATTCAAATCTCTCTGGACTGATAGCTGTTCACCTCTTCTGTTACACTGTAGCAGCCCCTCAGCTGCAACAAGTCCATAAAATTCCAGTACCGTTTTTCCGTTCTGTGACAGCAAGCGGAAATTGCAAGTGTCAAAGCCTGTGGGGTCAGTATAGCTTCAAAAATGTTCAAAAATTGGTAACGCCCCCTCCCCTTGCAGGACGGAAAGTGATCAGGCACCTCCCGCCCACCCGCGACAGCGCCTCCGAATCAGACGAGTCTTTTACCGATACTTTCCGAAACGAAGACACCGAAGCCTCCGATCGGCTGGAAAGCGGACAGATGACCCAGCGCAAATCTAGCCGCCGCTGCGTGAAACAGCGCCCCTGCTACGACCTCTTCCCCGATTCCGAAGATTCAGACTACGATCCGAGCCCCAGCGTCCCCCGCCGCAAGCAGAGACGGGAGTCTGGTAAGAGCGAGCACATCCGCGCGGTCTTCACTACTTAGAGGCGTTCTGTACCTGAGATAACCGAGGCGAAAATGAACTGAGCACCTCCGGGGGCCTCCGAGCAACTCTCTCGGGTCATTTCCTCACCGCTTTCAAGATCTCTGCTCTCTGTCAGTGAATGGTAACATCCCAACGTAATACTTCTCACAGCTGACGCTTTGCTACGGTTGTCTCCAGGCTGTGCGTCATAGGGGGCGTTCCCTTCTTCTAAAGTGATATGTCGGATATGGGGACCCCCCACCGATCCTGAGAATGAAGGGGCTGCCGTGCTGTGGCCCCTACATGTTTTTGTAGGCACCGCAGCACCCCAGAATCCTAATGGCGCTCGGCTGCAGTTCCCTGATCCTACAGACGAGAACGGTGAAGGGACTTTAGCGATGTGGCCCCTTCATTCTAGGGATTATGGAGGGGGTCCTAGGGGTTAACCCCCTCCATTCCTTGCAGTACGCCATCGCATTATGAGATGGAGATATTCCTATAAACAGCATACCTTTTACCTTCACTGATACATTGTAATGAGCTATGTGTCCCATGTAGACAGCCCTACACTCAGCTGCCCTGATGGTTTGTTACAGTGTATCAGTGGATTGTCTGCGCACCCTCAGCTGTGAGAAGGAGCAGGCAAGTTATGCGTCGGAATGTTCCCAGCAAGCAGAGATCTTAAAGAAGAACTCTCGCAAAAAAATTTCCTGTTAGAAAGGTGCATGATGTATTCTGTAGTGAATGTAATCTTCTTATCAGAGACTGTATTTGTGAGTTATCACCTCTCTTCTTATTGTAGCTGTGTCATGTGACCAACTCCCTGACCTCCAACTGACCCAGGACAGGAAGCCAGTCACTGCTCTATTCATTCCTATGAGACTGAGAGTGAGGCTCCCATAGGAATGCATAGAGAATTAGACTTCCTGTCCACACATAAGATGCTGTGTGAGTTGGAGAGTCTGATTATGGTCACATGACACAGATAAGAAACTTCAGGATGATATAAGTCAAAAATTCAGACACTGGTAAGAAAATGACATTCACTACAGATTACATCATGTACATTTCTAGCAGGACATGGAATAAAATTTTTTTTGCGGGAGTTCTTCCTTTAACACTGGTGAGGGACTGCTACCGAGTCTTATTAGGAAGTTGCACAGTCTATTTAAAGGGATATAACGATGGGTGGAGTAGTCCTTTCCTCCAGCCTGGAGGCGCCGGAGCCGCTCGGTCCGTTCAGCCCCTGTGATATAGTGATGATAGAACCTCTCGAGGTCCAGCGAGTGTCTTCAGCTAATTTGCTTTGTTTGTCCCCCCACACATAGAGATTAACAACGTGATTTCTAGGGGAAAAAAATCTGTTTCTTCTCATGTCACAGATTTGCTTCCCCAGGACTCGGAGGAGCAGAGTAAACCCCGCAGAACCCCGCAGCAGCCCCTGATCCTCCGAGCCAGGTCTGGGCCGGAGCCGGTGAGTCCCTCCCCTCCCCCCTCACTAGCAGTGGATATGTGCTTGGTGGTGTGGGTCTCGTCTCGTCCTTTCTAACCTCTTCCCTTTCCCTCCCTCTAGGACTCTATGGTGAACGGTTCATCCACGAAGATCAAATCTTCTGATGGAACGCATCGCCTACGTGTGGATTTCAAGGTTCGTTACCCCCTTGAAGTGTTACATCACAGGAGGGGTGCCGGACAGCACACCCCTTTATTTCCCACTAAAATGTTTATCCCCCTGTCCACAGGCTAGGAGGAATCTCAGATAACTGGGGGTGTGCCCTCTGTGAGCCCCACTGAGGGCACAAGAATGCGGGGCCCAGTCATAGGGTTCTGCAGCAAAACTTAATATTGCCCTCATTCTGTCAGATTTTTTTCCAAACTGACGAAGGATTTATTTTTTTAAATCGCCCTCATCAACTACTCGAATGCTGTTAGAAAATGTGGCATAGTTGCCTCATAACTATGGCGCTCTTTCTGCCACACGATGGGCATAAATACCTGGATAAATTTCTCGAAACCTCCAGATCCTCTGCTTCTCGTCGTACAACCTGCAGCTGCCACTAGGGGGAGTGTCGCGCATAAGAATTTTGTTCAGTTATCCTTGAAATCAATGGAAGCTGGAAAATATCTGTGCACTGAGCTCCCTCTAGTGGTGGCTACAGGAAAAATGGAGTGGTGTAATTTCAGGATGAAATAAATTCTGCTCGACGCCCTATGGCAGTGCCCTTAGGGACGCCACTGTGACCACCGCACCGTTCACTTCTATGGGACAGATTGTCCAGCACTCTACTCCATAGTCCTCTAGAGATGAATGGGGTGGCGGTCACACAGGAGACTCCTCATGAACGTGGAGGGGGGGTCCTAGTGGTCGAATCCTCCCCTACCCTGTGACCAGAGCCCCCTCCCTCTGCCCTCCGGTGCTGGTGCCATCCACTTGGCTATTACATCCTATTGCAGGAAGGGGTTAAAGGGCTTTCTAGGACATTACCCCATATTGCTCAAGTGGCGATCGCCGCTGCCTCTGATCCCAGTAATGTCCTTGTGTAGTTATGTGACCTAACCATGTGACGGTCACATTATGGTCATGTGATCACAAGGTGGTTATGTACAGGGTCAGAAGTGTCAGGGTGGGTGAGGGGATATCTTCTCTACTGTACGAAGCCTGCGATCTTCTGGAAAATTGAATTTTGCCTTGGTCGCCCGTTGTCTCTGCCCCCGTACCCCTCCAGGTGCCCCTTGCTTGGTCTCACCACCCGCTTGTGTCTTTTCAGGAGGACTGTGACTTGCAGAACGTGTGGCTGATGGGGGGACTCAGCATCCTGACCTCAGTGCCCATAACGCCGACGCATGTGTGCCTGCTGTGCGCCAGCCGCGGGCATCACCAGGTACGCCGCCCACCGCCTCGCAGACGCCCCCCTCCCTTGTCTTTGCTCCTCTGTCCCTGACCCCCCTCTCGTCCTTCTTCTGCAGTTCTTGTACTGTCAGGTGTGCTGTGAACCTTTCCACACATTCTGCCTGGAAGAGTCCGAGCGGCCTCTACCCGAGCAGGAGGACGGCTGGTGCTGCCAACGATGCAAGTTCTGCAACGTGTGCGGACGCAAAGGAAAGGCCAAAAAGGTGAGGCTGGCTCTCCCCTCGACGGTGCTGACTCTGTAGGGGGACAACATGGAGGCACCAGTGAGATTGATTGATTTGTGCACTCCAGGGTCCCACGTGGCTCAGTCACGTTGTGGTCGCTGCGTGGCACCCTACCTTTACACTGGTGTCTAATAGGCTTTATTTTACTATATAAATCTCTGTTTGCTGTCAGTGAATTTTTTATTTTTTTTTTTACATATGTTATTAGGCGCATAAGGCGTCTCTGGTAATGAGCCCAGCACCCCTGCTGTGAAGACCAGTATAGGGCAGGTTTTTCTTCCTCTACATATAAGAAAGTGCACCTCCGTTCACTGACAGCAAGCAGGAATATTGCAAGTGGTGAGAAATAAGAGAAGAGACTAATTTCGTACTGATTTGTCTCTTTCAGCCTTTACTGGAGTGTGAACTTTGTCAGACAAACTACCACATAAACTGTCTGGGTCCAAATTATTCCGTCAAACCTCCCCGCAGCAGGAAAGGCTGGGTAAGTCGGATCCCCCTCCTCGCCATCAGACAATCTGTTTGACCCTCCATGTGTTTTATTTTACCCTACTGTCATATGATACCTCTTATACATAAAGTTGAATGATAAGATTGTGGCTTCCTGCAGCCACCACTAGAGGGAGCTCACTGTTTACAGATTGATACAGCTCTCATTGAGCTCAAGCTCCCTCTAGTGGTGGTCACAGGCAGCACGTTTGTTCTTTGCGTTGCAGCTCTGCTCATCCTGCATTCGTTGCAAGAGCTGCGGAGCGTCTCCTGCTGTGGACGCAGATATGGAGTTAACAGAAGGTGGTAACCTGTGCACAGACTGCTCCAAGCTTTACAATAAAGGTGAGGCCCCTGTCCTCCCCCTGCTGACTCTTCCGCGCCCCCCTCACTCCGCATCCCTCATCTCGTCCTCTCTCCGTACAGGAAATTTCTGCCCCATCTGCAATCGCTGCTACGAAGAAAACGACTACGAGAGCAAGATGATACAGTGCGTGAAATGTGTGAAGTGGGTGCACTCCAAGTGTGAGGGGCTCTCGGGTGAGTGCCGCCACGTCTGCACCCGCGCGGAGCTCTTTTTCTTCTCTTTCTCTTGCGTTTATCTTGATGATTTCGTCTTCCAGACGAGGGGTACGAGATCCTGTCTAACCTACCTGACAGCGTGGTCTACAACTGCCCCCCGTGTTTGGGCGAAAACAGCGCGCTATGGCGGGAGGCGATGCTTTCCGAGCTGACTGCCGGCCTCCATGAGGTCCTGCAGGGACTGCTGACCTCCCATATGTCCACCCCGCTCTTGCAGTGTGTACAGGTAGGTTACTCCTCGGTAAGATGGATGGCCATTAACCCCTTGCTGTACAGTTAAACCACAGTCGCTCCTATGGTAATGGCTGGGATCGGAGAAACTTAATAACCCCTTTAAGAGCATCTGTCAGCAGTTTTGTCCCTATGACACTGGCTGACCTGTTACCTGTGCACTTGGCAGCTGAAGGCATCTGTGTTGGTTCCATGTTCAGGAACTTACTGAAAGCTAATGGAGAGGAATGTGTGCATCTGTATCTAAAGAACTCCCTCTAGTGGTGACCGCAAGCAGCCACTATCTACATAGTTTAACATTTAAAGGGCATCTGTCAGCAGTTTTGTCCCTATGACACTGGCTGACCTGCTACATGTGCACTTGGCAGCTGAAGACATCTGTGTTGGTCCCATGTTCATATGTGTCCTCATTACTGAGAAAAATGATGTTTTATTATATGCAAATGAGCCTTTAGGAGCAACGGGGGCGTTACCATTACACCTAGAGGCTCTGCTCTCTGTAACTGCTGCGCCCTCTCCACATTGATTGACAGGTATAGATATGATGACGTTTACACTGCCTGGTCCCGTCAATCAAAGTGCAGAGGGTGTGGCAGTTGCAGAGAGAGCAGAGTCTCTAGGTGTAATGGTAACGCCCCCCTTGCTCCTAGAGGCTCATTTGCATACATCAAAACCATCATTTTTCTCAGCAATGTGGACACATATGAACATGGGACCAACACAGATGTCTTCAGCTGCCAAGTGCACATGTAACAGGTCAGCCAGTGTCATAGGGACAAAACTGCTGACAGATGCCTGTTAAATGATGTAAATAGTGGCTGCTTGCGGTCACCACTAGAGGGAGCGCTCTATATACAGATGCACTCAGTTCCTCTCCCTTAGCTTTCAGTAAGCTCCTGAGCTCCATCTAGTGGTGGCTACTACATATACGTAGCATGTGATCACATCTCTGCTCTGTTACAGTGTAAAAGTGGAGAAGACCAGCTGAAGTGTCACCATACGCCCTGCGATCTAGAGTCCCTAGGCCACCTGTTAGAGGAAGGTTACTACAACTCAATAGTGAGTATTCTTCCTGTACTTCACACTTCCCCCACCTCCCTTTTTAGTCTGTAAGTTCTCCTCCTTCCTTTCTCCTCAGGCAACTTTCAATGATGACTTGGTTTGGGTTATCCAACAAACCATGAAAAGCGGACAATTAGATGAACATGGGGAAGCTGTGAAAGCCCTGTACATCAAGGTAAGTGACGCTGTGTGACGGCCCTCCAGTTATTACCCTGTTCTCTGATTGTTCTTCCGTAATCTGTGTACACAGTGTCTCCATCAGCAGAATAGTGAGCGCAGCTCTGGAGTATAATACAGGATGTAACTCAGGATCAGTACAGGATAAGTAATGTATGTACACAGTGACTGCACCAGCAGAATAGTGAGCGCAGCTCTGGAGTATAATACAGGATGGAACTCAGGATCAGTACAGGATAAGTAATGTAATGTATGTACACAGTGACTCCACCAGCAGAATAGTGAGTGCAGCTCTGGAGTATAATACAGGATGTAACTCAGGATCAGTACAGGATAAGTAATGTATGTACACAGTGACTGCACCAGCAGAATAGTGAGCGCAGCTCTGGAGTATAATACAGGATGTAACTCAGGATCAGTACAGGATAAGTAATGTATGTACACAGTGACTCCACCAGCAGAATAGTGAGTGCAGCTCTGGAGTATAATACAGGATGTAACTCAGGATCAGTACAGGATAAGTAATGTATGTACACAGTGACTGCTCCAGCAGAATAGTGAGTGCAGCTCTGGAGTATAATACAGGATGTAACTCAGGATCAGTACAGGATAAGTAATGTATGTACACAGTGACTCCACCAGCAGAATAGTGAGTGCAGCTCTGGAGTATAATACAGGATGTAACTCAGGATCAGTACAGGATAAGTAATGTATGTACACAGTGACTGCACCAGCAGAATAGTGAGTGCAGCTCTGGAGTATAATACAGGATGTAACTCAAGATCAGTACAGGATAAGTAATGTAATGTATGTACACAGTGAGCTGCACCAGCAGAATAGTGAGTACAGCTCTGGAGTATAATACAGGATGTAAACAGTCACTTTTTCACATACTGTATTTATTTGCAGTTGATGGAGAAATGTTTCAGCTGGTTCAATGTTGAAGACTCCAAGTACTGGGAGAAAAATCACAAATCTGTAAACAAGTAGGTATCACATTACTTTATTATGTGACTAAATATTTCCTGGATTACATTATATTGGGGAATTGCTATTTAAAGGGAACTTGTCACCATGAAATGAAGGCAGCATGTTATAATAGTGCAGGAGGAGCCAAGCAGATTCATATTCAGTATAGTCCTACCCGGTGATACTGTGTGTACAGAGGTAGCTGTCAGTCACTGATGGGTCCGCCCACTGGACTCCTAAATCCGGAATGATCACGGATATAAATGACCAAAATACAAGTTACACTACTTTTTATTTTCCCCATTAAACTATCCATCAGTCTGTGCCGCCCCCTCCTGTATAACGTGCCGTCTGCAGAGATTTCACTCCATGTAGCTGCATGCTGACGTCCTCCTTCTCTTCTCCAGCGGGCTCCTTCCTCACGCCGTGCTGCCTCCTTATCCGGACCATACTTACGCCCACTGGCGGGAGAGAGAAGATGGCTCGCAGTCAAGCAATGGAATCAGGCCTCACCCCCTGTCCCCGCAGAAAGGTACCGGCATGTAACGCCCGAGGATGGCAGCCACCCGCTGCTCCTTTCTCCTTCACCTTCTTTACACCTGTTCTGCTCTTTTCAGTGAAGAGAGAAGTGGTGATGGAGCCGGGGATAGAGACGGAGAAGGATTCCCGCCAGTGCGCCTTGTGTCTGAAGTACGGAGACGACGACCCCAAGGTAAACGAGCGCCGTCATCTCCTGATGATGCCGGGTGACCGCCATTATGGCTGCTTTGTTTCCCAGACTCTGGGCGTGAGGCATGCCCAGACTTGACAGCTTGTCGCCCAGCTTTCCTTGAGGCCTGAATGACCTATGTCCAGGTAAGTACCTGCGACTGTTACTTACCTTGCTGTTGTCTTGACCTCCTAGGATGCTGGAAGACTACTTTATATTGGCCAGAACGAGTGGACCCACATCAACTGTGCCATCTGGTCGGCCGAAGTCTTCGAGGAGAATGACGGCTCCCTGAAGAATGTGCACGCCGCCGTGGCTCGAGGGCGGCAATTGGTGAGCGCTTTTTAGGTTCGGTTATTGTATCAACTCCCTCCCCCCGTCCCCTAATTTCAGACATGGTTTGTAGAAGACAGAGGCATTTAAAGGGTTACCCCGTGAGGAAAATGTTTCCCCTGTCCACAGGGTGTCCGATTGGTGAAGGTCTGGCTGCTTGGGCCCCTGCAGAGTACGAGAACAGGGGCCAGTTGTTCCCGAATGAATGAGGCGGCGGTCACACGTGCGAGCGCTCTGCGGCTGCCGGAGATGGCCGTGCACTTGTATTCAGCTATCTCCAATAGTTCCATAGAGTTGAATGAAGAGACGGTCACGCCTGCATGTCAAACTCTCCATTAAATGGGGAGCAGGGGGCCCTAGAAGTTGGACGCTTCTCAATCAAACACATATCCCCTAATTACAGGGTAGGGGTAGGTTGTCTTCAAGGGATAGCTCCTTAAAGGGGTTGTATCAGAAAGTTACTACAAGCCGTTTACTAATGTATTGTGATTCTCCATATTACTTCCTTTGCTGGCTGGATTCATTTTTCCAGCACGTTATACACTGCTCGTTTCCATGGTTACGACCACCCTGCAATCCATCAGTGGTGGTCATGCTTGCACACTATAGGAATAAGCATCAGCCTCTCTGGTGGCCGGGACCATGGGAGCGCACATAAGCTGGTGCTTTTTCCTATATTGTGCAAGCACGACCACTGCTGATGGATTACAGGGTGGTCAGTAACCATAGAAACAAGCAGTGTATAATGTGATGGGAAAATGAATCCAGCCAGCAAAGGAAGCAATATGGACAATCACAATACATTAGTAAGTGCCTTCCTCTGCATGATAACTGCCACTTACTGAAGTGAGAGGACCCCTTTAAATGTAATTTCACCTTGCAGACTTCAATAGTTAAAAGCGGCTGTACATATACAGGCTGTCTATACACATTATTAAAGGGGTTATCCCAAGATACAGAGTAGGGCAGTGTTGGCGAACCTGTGGCACGGGTGCCAGAGGCGGCACTCAGAGCCCTCTCTGTGGGCACCTGCACCCTAGAAAAAGTCTATGGTGTACCAGTATGCCTTACAGTGATCCCTCAGGATACAATATTTCCAGTATACAATGGTCTTTTCTGACCCATCGTAAGCTGAAACCAGACTCAACATACAATGTCTCAGACTGAGATCCAGCCAATCAAGGTCACTTCTCTGGTACAATATCTGGATTAGTTATCAGCTATTCCTGACTGTTATATATAAGGCTACTTTCACACTAGCGTTTTATAATTCCGGTATAGAGTTCCGTCATAGGGGCTCAATACCGGAAAAAACGCTTCAGTTTTGTCCCCATTCATTGTCAATGGGGACAAAACTGAAATGAAGACAACGGAGGCTTCTGAAAGCATGCTGCGGTTTACTCTCCGGTCCAGGCATCCGCACCAAGACGGATCCGGAATGACCCCCAATGCAAGTCAATGGGGACGGATCCGTTTGGTATGACCACAATAGTAAATGGATCCGTCCTCCATTGACTTTCAATATACACACATACAGGCATACACATAAACATACAAATACACATACATACTTACATGCTCCAGGCAGGTCTCCACAGCGCAGGAGGAGCAGGACGGCGCACACATAGGACGAATCCACCTGGCGCCCAGCAGAGGGCGCTGTGGGGAATCGTTCTGTGTGTATTTGTATGTGTATATGTCTGTGTGACGTGTGGGGCCGGAGCGGGATATTATAGCTAAATGATAAAGTTCATAGAAGATAAACTATACTGCACTGTAGTGTTCAGGGTAAATTGCCGTGTTGGCACTTCGCGATAAATAAGTGGGTTTTTGGTTGCAATTTGGGCACTTGGTCTGTAAAAGGTTCAACATCACTAGAGTAGGGTATAAGTATTTGATCGGTAGGGGTCCGAATGATGGAAGCCCCACGGGAATGTGGGTCCTGGTATGCATGGGATGATGGCTGAGCATCTGTGCTGTGTCTCCATTCATTCTCTATGGGACTACCAGGGTACAGCGCCCATAGAGAATGAATGGACTGGTAGCGGACGTGCTTAACTGCTGGCCCATTTGAAAGGGACGGGAGACCCTCGTTGTCGTTACAGATTAACCGTCCATCTGCCGGGACCCCCTACTGATTACATTCTTATCCATAACCTCTGTGTATTCTGGATGCTTTTATATCTCGGGACAACCCCTTTAACCCTTTCAACCCCGGAGGTTTTTTTTTCTTTCCCGTTTTCGTTTTGCGCTCCCTGCCTTCACAAAGCCATAACTGTTTTATTTTTCTGTTCACATAGCTGTATGAGGGCTTGTTTTTTGCGGGACAAGTTGTACTTTCCAACGCCACCATTTAATATTGCATACGGTGTAGTGGAAAGCGGGGGGGAAAAAAATTCCAAATCGGGTGAAATTGCAAAAAAAAAACAAAAAAAACGCAATTTCGCTACAGTTTTATGGGTTTTTTTTATTTACGGCGTTCGATGTTCATTAAAACTGACCGGTTACTTTCATTCTACTGGTCAGTACGAATCTGGCGATACCTAATATGTGTATTCTTTTATTCTTTTTCTTGCGTTTTGATACTGATAAAATAATTATAAAGTTGGAAGTTTTTTGTGTCCGGATCTGAAATTTTTATTGGTACCATTCTGGGGGGGGGGGGGGTGTGACTTTCTGATCGCTTTTTATTGAATTTTTTTTTTAGAAAAAAAGCGACAAAATGGCGAATCGTCCATTTTGACGCTTTTTTCTGTTTCACTGTTTTCTGTACGGGAAATGTTTTATATTTTTATAATATGGCCGTTTTCGCACACAGCGATACCCATGATGTGTATTATTTTTTTTTTTTTTTATTTTTTTTTTTTTACTATTTTTATTTTGGGAAAAGGGGGGGGGGGGTGATTTGAACTTTTGGGGGTTTTTTTTGTTTTTTTTAAAAAACTTTATTTTTTTTACACTTTTTTATAGTTCCCATAGGGAACTATAACAATCAATCATCTGATTGCTTATATCATAGACTCCAGTGCATTGGAGTCTATGAGGATTTCACTGCTTTCCTATGGAGCCCTATTACACAGAAGGAAAGTCTATGCAGCAGCCTCCTGTTATTGACGATGACAGGGGCTGCTGCATACATACTCCTGTTCCCCCGATCGCCACAAGGGGGAGCCGGAGTAACACCGGAACCACACGCTTCCAGTGTTTTAAGCCCTCAGATGCCGTGGTCAGGATTGACCACGGCATCCGAATGGTTAAATGCCCTCAATGAGCATTACTGCCGGTCGCGGACATCAGCCGCAGGTGTCTGCTGTACAAATCAGCAGTTCACTCACGGCCATGGCGCCCGCTCTGTTTAAACACACACGAAGGGGTTAAAGGGGTTTTCCAATCACAGACAATGGGGGCATATCGCTAGGACATGCCCCTATCGTCTGACAGGTGCGGGTACCACTGCTGGGACCTGCACCTATATCGAGGACAGAGTGGGGAGCGCTGTGCCTGGGGGTTCGTCCCCCACCAGGCGCAGCTCCCATTCATTTCTATGGAGCCAGTGCTCGGCTATTTTCCGCGCCCCCTTAGAAATTAATGGAAGGCGGCTTCGCATGTGCAGTGCGCCCTCCAAAGCTTTCCCTACTCAGTTCTCGATATCGGTGCAGGTCCCAGTGGTGGGACCCGCACCTATCAGACAATGGGGGCGTGTCCTAGCGATATGCCCCCATTGTCTATGATGGGACAACGCCATTTAAGGTCTGTGTACTCCGTAGAGGGGGCATTGTCTTCTGGAGACCCCTTAATTGGCTCATAGGAGGGTGACTGCATCAGGAACGTGGATCCGTCTTGCGCGGTTGAACTCCGTCTAATTATACGTTAGCTCTGCATCCTCCTACTATACTTTCCATTTAGATTCCTCACCTTCTTCTAGACCTCTGCTTGCTGTTAGTGAATGGTAACCTTCATTGTTCGGTCCTTCTTGCACAGCCAAGCTCGTCGATCTTCAGCAGTTACTTTATTTGCAGGCTTCCATAAAGCGTCAGCTCTTGTTCCCATTTTCCACCCTAACGCTTCTCGTCTTCTGTTACCGACAGCGCTGCGAGCACTGCATGAAGATCGGCGCCACGGTCGGCTGCTGTCTGTCCACCTGCCAAAGTAATTTCCATTTCATGTGCGCCCGAGCCAACCACTGCAGCTTTCAGGACGACAAGAAGATGTTCTGTCAGAAGCACACGAGTCTGCTGGACGGCACGGTGAGACCCTGGACCCCAAGTCGCCCATAGAGGGGTGCAGTCCTGTTCACCCCATATCTGTTGTTCGCAGGGGCAGATCATGGGTGCTGGGGACACATTGTACGCGTAGACCACTGAGGCTGACGTTCTCCTCTCTTGTCCTTGTGTGCAGACGGTCGCCGACGATGGTTTCGACGTTCTGCGCAGAGTCTACGTGGACTTCGACGGAATCAACTTCAGAAGGAAGTTTCTTCAGGGTCTAGAACCAGAGAATATCCACATGATGATCGGTAAGAGACCCCCACACTTCCCCCTCCTAGTTCTGCATTTTGGACTGATCCGTTTTATGCACCAGTCACATCCAAAGCTGCTTTCAGAACTCAGTAGGGGGTCCCTGTCACCTGAGAGTAGTGCATTGAGTAATAAAGAAGTGAAGTCACATGCAGATAAACCATAGTCTGTTTCCCAGCAGAATTGTGAATGCAGCTCTGGATGTGACTGGAGAACAGGACAGGATTTAATGTAATAAGTAATGAGTAATTTTTTGAACTGTTTGATTTCCCCCCGTCTTAAGGCTCTATGAAGATAGACACCATGGGCATGCTGACTGATCTGTCTGTGTCCGAAGGGAAGATTTTCCCGGTTGGTTACCAGTAAGTGTCTCAGGAGTGATACCAGTCTGATGAGTGAGGGGTAAGTTCGGTCGCCTGCATCCATCACGTGTATCTGTCCTCCTCTCCCAGGTGTTCTCGCTTATACTGGAGCACGCTGGATGCCAAGCGGCGCTGCTGGTACAAATGCAGGGTAGTCGAGCATCGCCCAAAAGAGGGCGATCTGCCCCCAGAAGGACTGGACGGTTACGGTGACAATAGGACGATCATTCACAGCCCAGGAGCTGTCCCAGGTAACCACCAGCAGAGGGCAGCACCTACACATAGTGAGCCTGGGATCACATAGGGGAGAACAGACCGGTGCCTTATGATTTTGACCCCTCGGTGTTTCCTTCACTGTAAGGCTGTTGCCACGTCTCCTCCTTTGTACGTACAGCGCCGTAGTGATACAAAAGCACAGCCTCATTCACTTCAATGGGGCGGAGCTGCGGTGCTGGGCACGGGGAAGCTGCTGCGTCTATGAAACCAGTAACAGGGATGCTGCACCTTCAGTTTGGTTATTGCACCCGCTTTGATCAGAGGGTGGCCTGTTCATGCAAAACTGCATCCATCAAGGTTCATGCTCGGGAGGGCTGTATGCCACGTACACCCGCATGGAGCAGGGGTGCTGCCGCATATAGTGTTTTCCTTTGCATGGTATCATGCGTCTGCACTTCAGTCGGGTGCAGGTTTAATTTTGAATCTTGCATTGTATAAGTTTTAGCCTTATAAGGCCACTTTCGCACAAGCGGCAGTACCGATCCGGCAGGTGAAGGGTCCCGCCGGATCCGTGCTACCGCAGGTGCACGTGTGGGGCCGGAACTGCGCTCCAGTCCCACACCTGCACCATACACTATTTTGAGGAGGAGGGGGTTAAACTTACCTGTCCCCGCAGCTCCAGAGGGCGGCGCGCACAATGGGAAGATTCCCCACAACGCCCCCTGCTGGAGGGAGGAGGGAGCTGCAAGGACAGGAAAGTGCAGGTTACGGATCCGTCATGAACTCTATTGAAAGTCAATGGAGGACGGATCCGTTTACCATTGTGTCACACCGAACGGATCCGTCCCCATTGACTTGAATTGGGGGTCATTCCGGATCCTTCTTGGTGCGGATGCCCAGACCGGAGAGCAAACCGCAGCATGTTGCGGTTTGCTCTCCGGTCTGAAGATGGAACAGAATGCTTTTAGGAGCCTCCGTTGTCTTCAGTTCAGTTTTGTCCCCATTGACAATGAATGGGGACAAAACTGAAGTGTTTTATTCCGGTATTGAGCCCCTATGACGGAACTCAATACCGGAATATATAAACGCTAATGTGAAAGTAGCCTTAGCCTTCAGCAGATGGGTGGGAGTCAGGGGGGTAACTGCCATAGTGAGATACCATTCGACTGCTATGGGGCCCAGGACAAGAGGGGGCCCCGTCTTAGTTGGGATTATCTCCTCTTCTACTGGAGGTGAAAACTTGGTCAGGACTCTACCCTCTAAAGGAACAACTTTTAGTAAATGAGGCAGTGGGAAAATGGCCCAAGGGTCACTGAAAGGGGTTTAGGCAGAAACCCTTCTGTCCTGTGTGGGGGGCCTGGTCTGATCCTTGCTATGGGCCCCTTACTTCTCTATGTACACCACTGCTGGGAGTGCCGGCTTATACTATAGCTGGGTCCTACACTGCCCTGAATTTTTCTGCCCAAGAGAGTTTGCAATTCGCATAGTGTTTGGTTCCCATCAGTAGAAGCGACCTGTTAGTTGGATCCGGCACAATGTCCATAGATGCCTCTGGATTGGTCACTACTATGTGATCGTTGGGGGTCCGACACAGTAGTGCCGTGGCCTCCTCCAGCTTTTCCTAGGCCAGGGAAGCCCAACCTGTGGCCCTCCAGCTGTTGCAAAACTGCAATTCCCAGCATGCCTGCACAGCCTACAGCTATTAGGGCATGCTGGGAGTTGTAGTTTTGCAACAGCTGGAGGGTCGCAAGTTGAGCCTCCCTGTCCTAGGCCAGTGACGATACATCCATCAGTCACATGGCGTAGGCACAGCTCAGCCCCATCGAAGTTAATGGGCCAGAGCGCAATACCAAGCACGGCCACTATACAATGTGCGGCGCTGTGACTGGTGAGCACTGAGAAAGCCGCGGCGCTTACAGGAGGGAATCTGAACTTTTTTTTTTTTTTTCTCCCCCCTTTCAGCTGAGAAAGTGTCACCTGATCCTCCAACTCCAGAAAGGATCCCGCTCCTTCGCCCTCTCCCATTAGAACCCGTCTCTGCAGCAGTCCCCCCTCGCTCCTTCAGCGGTGCGCGAATGAAGACTCCAAACTTCTCTCCATCCCGCCGGCCGCTCGGAGGCTCTTCCCGCCCGCTGCCGTCACCAGGTGAGGAGATGGTGCAGACGTCGCCCTCTCTTCACTTTCTAGGATTTTGTCCTTTTTTTCAGTAAATTTTTTTTTCCTTATTTTCAGGGAGTCCGTCGTCTTCCTCGTTATCCCACCACATCCTAACGGTCAGCGATCCCGAGGTGACGCCTCTTCGCCGGAGCAGACGACCGCCGGCTCCTTCACCCAGAGCCACTCGTCAGTCTTCCGGGCGGCTTTCAAGCCCACCGCCATCCAGCTCCCCTCTGCCTGTTACTCGCCGCTCGTCTGCCGAGAACGAGACCCTGACGCTGTGTGGCATGGGCGATGTGCCGTCATCTAAGTCTGTCACCGGTCTGTCTCAGCATATTGTGAGCACCAAAGCTCCGGCGGACGAATCTGAGGGCGGGAGCAGCTCGGAGGAGGAAGCGGGCGACCCGTACTATGGGCTGACGCGGACGGTGGTGTCCCAGGAACCTTTGAGCCCGCTGCTGTCTACTGCGATGTCTGGACATATTGAACAGCTTGATGGCATCCATGACAGTACAGACAGTGAGGACACATCGCAGGGCCACAATGGACCCTTGGGTAACAGTAAGACCCCCTCCCACTTGCCATCTGACATAGTGGAGTTTGTCTTAAAGGCGGTGGGGGACTCTGCGATGGCAGCGCAGACGCAGGAGGTGTCCGCTGCAGCCGCCACCACCTCTGCCGCCATCATCCAGAACGGGGTTACGTCTGCCTCGCTGTTTAATGGCACCGAATTCATAACACAAGGACCGCCACCACTCAGGGACCCGCCACAAGTGCAAAGGGTGTGTCGTCCGCTAATGGCCATGCCCTCCAATGGCTCCCCGTGCCCCGCCGACCCTTCGTCAGTCGCCCTCAGCAACTCGGGATCAAACATTATTTTGCTCAACAAACAAACGGGCCAGATGGTAATAAATGTACAGGGCAGCAACGTGGCGGGAAGTACCAGCCTGCCGCAAGACGCTGCAAAATCTGACTCTGTCAAAATCACTCGTGTCGCCCCCGCAATGTCCGGTAAGGCGGCCCCTTTGATTAACAAGAGAGTTACCATCCCTTGTCTTCCTCAGACTACTGCAGCCAAGCTTCCTCCTCCAGCCCAGTCCCCAAATCTTGGCACCGTTTTAATACAGACCGCTCCCGCAGCCTCACCGGCATGGACGTTGCGTGTCCTTCCAATGCTAAATGTGGTGCAAGGGACGGGGCAGCTGACCCTGGGGACTCAGACGGTGATGGCTCCAACAATCACTGGCATCCCTCAGACGTGCGTTCTGCAGGGCCTCTCTATGAATACAGGACTACTCAGTGTTGCCCCTACCACTGCCCAACCCCAGCCTCAACCTCCAGCACAAGTACAACTGCCTCTCATACAACCTGCGCCCTCCAAGACACTCCAGATACCACCCATCAGCATCAAGAGAATCAGCAGCGACATCATCGCTTGTTCTTCCACCAAGAAAGTGAAACTTGACTTTACTAAGAAACTGGAAACACTGAACCCACAGATATTAACACAGTCCGTGGCACTGAATATGAATTGCACTTCTCAGAAGACAACCAATACAAGGTATGTGTCACCACAGAGCGTTTACTTACCAATTACTGTTACTCTATTGATCCTGTATTATGCTCTAGAGCTGCACTCACTATTCTGCTGGTGCAGTCACTGTGTACATACATTACATTACATTACTTATCCTGTACTGATCTAGAGTTACATCCTGTATTATACTCCAGAGCTGCACTCACTATTCTGCTGGTGCAGTCACTGTGTACATATATTACTTATCCTGTACTGATCCTGAGTTACATCCTGTATTATACTTCAGAGCTGCACTCACTATTCTGCTGGTGCAGTCACTGTGTACATACATTACTTATCCTGTACTGATCCTGAGTTATATCCTGTATTGTACTCCAGAGCTGCACTCACTATTCTGCTGGTGCAGTCACTGTGTACATACATTACTTATCCTGTACTGATCCTGAGTTACATCCTGTATTATACTTCAGAGCTGCACTCACTATTCTGCTGGTGCAGTCACTGTGTACATACATTACTTATCCTGTACTGATCCTGAGTTACATCCTGTATTATACTCCAGAGCTGCACTCACTATTCTTCCTGCTTCAGAGTTGAAAACTCCCGGGTTGAGAATTTACCACCTGTCTACAGCCTGCCCTGATACATTGTAACAGATTGTCAGCTGAGGGGAAGGCAGGCTCTGGTATCATTGAGGTCTGGTCTATGTTCTTACTGCTCACTTGTCTATTACAGACAAAAACGTAAGATCCGAGAACCGCCGCTGCAGGAGTTTTTGGACTTTGACGTGATAGATGAGGAGGATCCCAGTATGGACATGAACGGGTGAGTCTTGCGCTGTGTCCTGTATCGGGTGATGCTTTTGGTTTGATGCATTGTAAAGGTTTTTCTCCCGTTATTTTTAGGCTTCATTTAGATCTCACTGTTGACGTGAAAACGGAATATCCGACAGCAGAGTCGGCCAAAGAGTCCCCCGGCTCCGAGCATGCCCCAGGTATAACCGGATATCCAGGGGGCCCCCTTATAACCTGCACATGTCTATTGTCCTGTCATTACCTCCCCACAAAGCCTTACCAGGACCCTTGTAACCATTTTTTTTTTTTTTTAAACTCTTTGACAGATTTTTCTCCCAATTTTGATGACTTTGAGGACCGTTTTCTGGAAGAGAAGGAGAATCTGTTACCGAGGAGAGGCAGCCCCCACCTGCGCTTTGAAATAATCAGCGAGGACGGATTCTACACCCAGTCTGACAGCGCAGATGGTCAGCGGATGGTTTGGGTGGGAGGGGGATGAGATGGCAGCCGTCTGTAAGGAGGACCAGGACCCGATCCTCACAGGTCCTCACCTGCTGCTGCCCTCTAGTGTTGATGCATACCTTCCAAAATTTTTTCAGCACTAGGCCACGCCTCCAACTCCCCCCAAAACATAACTATACACCTTATCCCAACCAGTCCCCCCGTAATATGCCCACATTGTGCCCCTCACAGAAAGTAAAATAATAAACACCACATACTTACCTTCTTCCTAGCAGCAGCAGCAGGACATCGGCTGCTCTAGTCTGTGCAGGGGGCGGAGCAGAGGCTGACTGGCTGGCCCCGCCCCCTGCACAGGCTAGAGGTTTGGAGAGCCAGCAGGTAGGAGGAATAATGAAGCAGGGAGACGATGCCGGTGACTGCTCTGCTTCATTATGGCAACTGTCTCTGCTTCCTACGGACGCAGGGACAGCTGCCAGAAAGAGGGACATAGCTCCCCTGTACTGGGACTGCCACTGTAATCCAGGACTGTCCCGCTGGACCTGGGACGGTTGGGAGGTATGCTAGAGGCCTACATAAACTGCGCTGACGTCCATCTATAAGCCGGCACGCCCCCGTTTTATAGATGGGCGGAGAATGAAGGGGAGGGGTTTGTGTTCTCACATTCTGTCTTCCTGCTGTAGGGGCCTGGAGAAAAGTGGTCGAAAAGGTGCAGGAGGCGCGAGGTGTCGGCAGGCTCAGACAGTTGTCCTTTCCGGGTGAGTGGTGTCCTGATAGAAGGGGTGGGGAAGGGGTGTACTCTGTGTATGAACCTGTCCCGTCCCCTCAGGCCTGAGCGGATCGAGGATGCTGGGCGTTCAGCACGACGCCGTCCTCTTCCTCCTGGAGCAGCTCATCGGAGCTGAGCGTTGCCGTGGATACAGGTTTCTCTTCCACCCGCAGGAGTTTGAGGAGGAAGAGCCGCTGATCAATCCATCAGGCTGCGCCCGTAGTGAGGTCTACATGAGGTACGGGCAGGCGCCCCTGATCTCCTACTGTCTTTTCTGAGATATGAGAATTCGTTAATTTAGCGCTTCATTATTATTATTTTTTTTATTATTGCAGGAAAAGCACCTTTGATATGTTCAATTTCCTGGCGTCCCAGCACCGCACGCTGCCGGAGCTGTGCACATACGAGGAAGAGGAGGAGGAAGTGCAGCTAAAATCCACCAGGTATTAGAACAGCTGATGTGGGGGAGGGGAGGGGTTCACTTAGTTATGTTTAGGGCACCCGTATAGTTACGCCTTCAATGTGTTTTCAGACGAGCGACCAGTCTGGATCTCCCCATGGCCATGAGGTTCCGACACCTGAAGAAGACCTCCAAAGAAGCCGTCGGGGTGTACAGGTAAGTGGCGCTTTTGCCGCTCGTCTCCGCGCGACCTTGGCTCCGTGCCGCGTCTTTAATTCTTCCTCTTCCTTCCAGGTCGGCGATCCACGGCAGGGGGCTGTTTTGCAAAAGAAACATTGATGCCGGTGAAATGGTCATTGAGTACTCGGGCATCGTGATCCGCGCCGTGCTGACCGACAAGAGGGAGAAATATTACGACAGCAAGGTGCGTTACTTCCCCTTTAAATCACACCGACATGGTGCCATCCACACCAGTGGATTTTCCTCCTGTGGTTTTAGAAAATCTAAGAAGATCTAGTTTCTGGTTCTAACAAGAACACGTTCCATTTGCTGACAGCAAGCGAAGATCTTTGAGGTGCGGGGGAAATCGTTGACATCTCTGATCTTTACCTTTCGTTCCAGGGCATCGGTTGCTACATGTTCCGCATCGACGACTTTGACGTGGTGGACGCTACGATGCACGGCAACGCGGCGCGCTTCATCAACCACTCCTGCGAGCCCAACTGCTACTCCAGGGTGATCCACGTGGAAGGCCAGAAGCACATCGTCATCTTCGCCCTCCGCAGCATTTACCGCGGCGAGGAGCTGACCTACGACTACAAGTTCCCCATCGAGGACGCCAGCAACAAGCTTCCCTGCAACTGCGGTGCCAAGAAGTGTCGCCGGTACCTCAACTGAACGCGGCCGGCGGCGGAGGAGGTGCTGGCACTTCCCATGGTGGACGCACTGAAGCCTCCCTTGACCCGGGCTGAGAAAGATCAATGGTGCTTCTCTCTGTGCAGACGGCTGGACGTACAATATGGAGGCTCGGCGCAGAGGAGAGCATCACCGGAAACCGCACTTTACCCTCTGCCCTGCTGTCCCATGCAAGACTCCAGGGCAGGTCCTCTCTTTCCTCTCAGGGTCCTCTCTATAGTCCCTCCCTCCCTCGCTGCTACTTCCCGATCCTTGTTTGCCCCCCCTTGTGCATTTCTATTTTCAGGGGGTTTCATGGCATATTGTAGATAGGGGGCGCTGTGCTAAGGCCACGCAAACAGCAAGGATGTTCTCTTTTTTTAACCAGTGCATTTTCCAAAATCCCATCACTCCCATAGGATGAGCTGACCCAAACGTTGGGGAGCAAAGAAACAGAAAAAATAAAAAAATAGGACTTTTTGGGGGTGACAATCATTTTAATCCTTTTGCTGCTAATGACCTTCCCAGAGCCCTCTCTTCCCCCTCCCCCCGACTCCTCCTTTCAGCTTTGTATTGTGGGGTGCTCCTCTCCGGGTGGACTCCATCTTTTCTTTCGTTCCCTATGATTTTTTTTTTTTTGAACTCTTTGTTTCTCCGGGGGATGAGCGGCGAGCGCGACGCTGTTCTGAGAATATGAAATGTAAGTGGACGGCGGAGAGACTGTAAATACTTGTACACAGATTTGTAAGGACGTTGGTTTTCTATGCACTTTTTTTATTTAAGGACTGGAGAATAATGATTCATGTCTCACCTGTTTAGCATTTTAAATAAAAAGGAACATTTTGCCATCTTGGTTTTCGGGTGAATTACTTGTGACCCTACACAGGTGGAGGGGAGGGACGGCAGGATGGTGGTGGAGAAGAGGTAGAGAAGTATCGCCTTCTGCTGAAAAGCTGACATCACAGGTCATGTGACCCTGAGTGAAATCTGAGAAACCAGCCGCTTTAAAAGCACAAAATGCTGGAAGCTGTTATATTCGATTAATTAGAAGCATAAAAATGATAATAAAATAACTCGGACAACCCCTATAATGCCAGTTTTTTTTCTCTCTGTGTGCTATGCGCGTCCGCATGTCTATCCTGCAAAAAAAAAAAACCTTAGAACATGCCCTATTCTTGTCCATTTTGCAGAAAAAAATAGGTATTTTCAAAATGGGCGCTGTGAAAAGAGGCGCACTGCCGGTATCTGTAATTTGCGGACAGCAAAATGCATGCGGTCGTGTGCATGAGGCCTAAGTTTCATAGTGGGGGTCATTACAGGTGTGAATATACTAGTTGTGTTCACTTTTTACTTGTTCTGGGACTTAAATTTATCTCCATTTACAGAATAGGGGATGTGTCCGATTAATAGGGGTCTGACTGCTGGGACCACCCCCAAGGATCCCAGGAATACTGCTCTATGTGTCCACGTATGAATGGATCAGCGGCTGAAGATGCGAACTGCTGCTGGGCCTGTAAGACATAGCTGAGGGCTGTTTACGTCTTAAGACAACCCCTTTAATAAAGCATTTTTTAATAGGGAAAAAATGTATTTATTTTTGAACATTTTGTTAGGCCTTGTGCCGCCAGTCTGACGAGGCCAGGCCTACTTATAAATTACACGTCTCCTCCGGCAGTCCCTGCGCCGGACTGAAATCTACTCCAGCTCGTATGGGGTGCAGTTTCCTCTCCACACCCCCTGGAGTAGGGGGAATGATAAATTAAAAAAAAAAATGTTTTTTAATACTTGTGCTCTCCCCAGTTAGGGCGCCAGATCTTCTGTAATACTTATGTAATGCGCTGCTTCTAGCAGGATCTAAAGGGCATACAGATATTGGAGCCATTGTTTGGACCCCCTCCTCCATGACAGGGGGTGCTAGTGTGTCTGACTTAGATGCCATAGTTACTGATGACCATAGCATCTAAGGGGTTAAATGACCAGGATCAGCGTCCTCTCTAATCCTGGCCATTAGTGTGTAACGCGTGCTAAATCCCACCCTCCCATGATCTAAAAGTGCATAATGGTTCCCATCAATGTTCCTTTCCTTTAGACCTAGTGAGGGTGTGGGGGGTCTGGGCAATAAAAAGGGGGAGCGGCCACTTATACAGCCCTACTGAAAATGCTGCTGAGCTAGAGTAGTGAAGGGGTTAATACCCTCACCTCTGCGGTCCGGTGGGTTGCTTGTCCGTCCTGAGTGGTCCCTGAACATTACTTGCTACCAGCAGAATTATATCCCTATGACACAAGATGTACAGGGGCCAGCTGATGCAAAACTACAACTCTCAGCATGGTCAGACAGTTAGTAGGTGGTTGTGCCACAATTGAAGACCTCTGCATAAAGGAATTGGTTTAAAGAAAAACCGTTACATCAATTGTCGGCATACCTTTACAGCCTCACGTTTCATGACTCCGGTGGCGGTTTTCTTTATGCTTTCCTAATGGGCCGCTATTGAAGCGGTTAGAAGTCATGGACGTTGAGTTTACCAAAGTATGGGACCAGCTGGAGTTCTACAAGGACAGTTTGCAACCTGCTCTTGTTTTCAGACTCTTCTCATGTGGTAATATCTACTGGATCTGTGTGTTCAGGATGCTGCTGTCTTCACTAGCTCCTGTGTCAACACAACTTCATTCCTGGACTGCTATCTCCTGCTGTAGTTAAGGAGGGATCTCCACTAAGGTTTCCTGTGGATTACATGTTTTTTTCCGTGCAGATTCTCATGTGGCAAAACCACTGCATAATACCAGGGCCGGCCTTTGGGGTGTGCGACCTGTGCGGTTGCACAGGGCGCTTCACTCCCGGCCAGTTAAGGGGGCGCCCTGCCAGAGCGCCCCCTTAATGGCCCGGCCGGCTCCTGTACAGCGTCTTGTGCCCCCCCTCAGACCTCATATCAGCCCACCCAGCCACTTTTAAAAAAAAAAACATACTTACCTGTCCTGCGCTGCCATCAGGTTCCGCGCTCCACTGTCTTCCCTGTCGGCGCGCTCTATGACTTGACGCACAAGACGCTGATCTGAGGTCTGATGGGGGCACAATGTGTTGATCTGGGGTTTGATTGGGCACAAGACGCTGATCTGAGGTCTGATGGGGGCACAAGACGCTGATCTGAGGTCTGATGGGGGCACAATACACTGATCTGAGGTCTGATGGGGCACAAGACGCTGACCTGAGGTCTGATGGGGGCACAAGACGCTGATCTGAGGTCTGATGGGGGCACAAGACGCTGATCTGAGGTCTGATGGGGGCACAAGACGCTGATCTGAGGTCTGATGGGGGCACAAGACGCTGATCTGAGGTCTGATGGGGGCACAAGACGCTGATCTGAGGTCTGATGGGGGCACAAGACGCTGATCTGAGGTCTGATGGGGGCACAAGACGCTGATCTGAGGTCTGATGGGGGCACAAGACGCTGATCTGAGGTCTGATGGGGGCACAATACGCTGATCTGAGGTCTGATGGGGGCACAATACGCTGATCTGAGGTCTGATGGGGCACAAGACGCTGACCTGAGGTCTGATGGGGGCACAAGACGCTGATCTGAGGTCTGATGGGGGCACAAGACGCTGATCTGAGGTCTGATGGGGGCACAAGACGCTGATCTGAGGTCTGATGGGGGCACAAGACGCTGATCTGAGGTCTGATGGGGGCACAAGACGCTGATCTGAGGTCTGATGGGGGCACAAGATGCTGATCTGAGGTCTGATGGGGGCACAAGACGCTGATCTGTGGGGTAGTACCACATTATCAGTACTAGTGTTATCTGTGATTTTACATAGGACTGCAGGTAACACTACTACATTTTCTATACTCAGCCATCACTGTGTTACCTCTACAGTTACAAAGGACTGCAGGGGACATCTACTATATTATATATATCTATATCTATATCTATATCTATATCTATATCTATATCTATATCTATATCTATATCTATATCTATATCTATATATATATATCCTTAAGGCCCCATCCTGTATAGGATAATAGAGATGGCAGTCTTGGCACACATAACTCACACATGAGTAAACACCAGTGAGGGGTTTAGTGATGTGAGCGATGTGTGTGCCATCTCCATTATCCCATACAGGAAAATATAGTGACAGTATTAAAAGTCAGACTGTATAGAGCTATAAATACAGTGCAGAGATATATAGTGTGATATAGGACTGTATAGAGAGCTATAAATAGAGTGCAGAGATATATAGTGTGATATAGTACAGTATAGAAAGCTATAAATACAGTGTAGATGTAGATATATATATATATATATATATATATATATTGTCCTACTCTATATATCTCTGCACTATATTTATAGCTCTCTATACAGTCTTATATCACTCTATATATCTCTACACTCTATTTATAGCTCTATACTGTATGATGTTAGTACTGTCACTATATTTTCTGTATGGGATAATGGAGATGGGATGGCACACATACTTCTTTAAGTAAATATATATATAAATGGGGGGGGGGGGGGGGGGGGCGCCGAGAGAAAGTTTTGCACAGGTCGCCATCTACCCTAAGGCCGGCCCTGATAATACCTTACCAGCAAAGTATATAAGATTAGACAAATCTCGAGTATGTACATACAATGCAACGGCACACTGCCAACCAGATAAAGCACAAAATGCCATAATGATATGAGGTATTCTGGAGCTAATGCTATGCTTGTTTAGTAAATTAGACATTCTTGGCAAATATATTTTGTACAAAATTATCTGGGCCCGTTCACCAAATCGTCAAGGTGTTCTCTGTAGGACGGGAACCTAACACTATAGGACGGGAACCTAACACTATATAACGCTCCATAGGCTGATTTTAACTAGTGTAACTATAAAGCTGAGTGGACTCGGCCTGCATGCTTGGTACCTGCATCCCTGTATTAGTAGAGGCCTTTGAGGCACTGCGGGTGGCGGGGGGCGGAGGGGACCCGGTGTGCATGTGGAGCCAAACACCCCCTGATTATAAGGAAGCCAAGGTTGGCACATAACAGGTAGGAAATAGTGTTAGGTTCCCATCCTACAGAGATCACCTTGACGATTTGGTGGACGGGCCCAGATAATTTTGTACAAAATATATTTGCCAAGAATCTCTAATTTACTAAACAAGCATAGCATTAGCTCCAGAATACCTCATATCTCTATGGCATTTTGTGCTTTATCTGGTTAGCAGTGTGCCGTTGCATTGTATGTATTTTCCTTTCCTTGTGCATTTAGCCATAGCAACATCCACCTGTGCACTGGGATGTGCTGACTGAAATTCCCCTTTAAATCTCGGGTATACTTTGCGTTTTTTTGTTCCGTGTGGATTTTGAAATCGGCATGTCAACTCTTTGTGCGTGTATTCACCCTATACAATGCAAGGGTGAGATCTGCGGCAAAACTGCATGAAGTCCGCATCAAAAACTGCAAGTGACGCATGAGGTCTTAGATGTGACACAGAAATCCGCACTGAAAATCGTGCAGGTGGCCGTAGCCGTTTTTGCGTTCCGCAAAACACGGATAGCTGCCGTGTGATTCTGCATTCTGTGGAACGGTACGTCCTGTCCGTAAGAACTGCCTATTCTTGTCCACAAAACTGACAAGAATGGGCCTGTTTACGTTCTGCAAAAAAAAAAAAAGCCTGACCAAAACCACATGTGCATGAGGCCAAATGCTGAGGAGATTATGATTCTCTTTCCCTGTTCCTTAGGTGTTCTACATTGCCTTGCTAGTGCTTTCCCCTCTCCACACTCTGATCTGCACTGTACAACCTCCTCCCCCTCCCTGCTGCCATCAAACAGTGCTGTCAGATTCAGCAGCACCACCAGCTAAGTGAAGGACTTACACATCACATCCCAGGGTTTCTGCTGCGGAATCCGCACAAATTCAGTACAATGTAAGTGACTAAGGTTTAATAAAACCCATTCACTCGTAGCGTAAAAATTCTGCCGCGCATTCAAGATGTGCTGGAGCTTCACGGTGGATTTCATTCACTTTAACAAACAAAATTCATATGAAACACATGAGGATTTAGGCTAGGGCTACACTTACAGTACAACTAAATGTTGCACCAAAGTCGTGCAACATTTTTTATAATGATAGTCAACTTGGATGGATTTTTTTGCGACTGCCCTGTTTCATTTCGCAGTGTGATACCATTAACTTATCATTATAAAAAATGTCGCTGTGTAGCCCTAGCCTTAAAGGGGTTGTCTCACTTCAGCAAGTGGCATTCATCATGTAGGGAAGTTAATACAAGGCGCTTACTAATGTATTGTGATTCTCCATGTTGCCTCCTTTGCTGGCTGGATTCATTTTTCTATCACATTATACACTGCTCACTCCCATGGTTACGACCACCCTGCAATCCATCAGTGGTGGTTGTGCTTGGCTTCTCTGGTGACCGGGACCATGGGAGTTCACATAGGGGGGTGCTTTTAGCCTATTATGTGCAGGCACGGCCACTGCTTTTGAATTACGGGGTGGTTGTAACCATGGAAACAGGAGGGAGGTGCAAGAAAAGAGACTGAAAAAAGTTTTTTGTTGTCTTTGAGCACCTTGTAGTTAAGTATGTGTTTTGCCTAGGTTTTTTTTTTTTTAGATAAATGTATCTACCCTTGTCACCTTCTCCACAGAGCTTTATGTGGACAAAAAAAAATTTTTTTTTAAGAAGCTGGAAGAAAAATGGATGTCTATAGGAGAAAAACTCCAGACTCTTGCTGCAACTTGAAAAATAAATAAACAAATAAAAGTTTGTCCTGCATTTAGTATTTTCTATAGACCAGGGATCAGCAACCTCTGGCACTCCAGCTGTTCCGACTCCCATTCACTTCTATGGAAAAGCAGCCGAGTATGTTTGCATGCTGGGAGTTGTAGTTTCACATCAGCTGGAGTGCCAAAGGTTGCTGATCCCTGCACTAGACCTTTGTGTGACATCTGCAACTGGTATAACTACCTAAAAAAAAGTGTGAACCATCCCAAAAAAAAAAAAGTTTTTAAGACCGATGCTGCAGTATTTAGGCTTTCACACCTGCGGCCAGCAAAGTCAGACAAAAACCACTCCATGCATTGCTGTGATCCTGTCTGACGAGGGGAGGACCGCACAACTGACACCCGCTGTAAGTTTCTCACATTGAACTTGCTCGTGTGTATCTGGCCTTAGGCTACTTTCACACTGGTGTTTTCATTTTCCGGTATTGAGTTCTGTCATAGGGGCTCAATACCGGAAAAAAAACGCTTCAGTTTTGTCCCCATTCATTGTCAATGAACCCTGTTTGAGGGTTTTCTGAGAGATGGATCTTGGAGTACGTCAATGAAAATAAGCAAAACTCCATATCAGCATGGCTTCATGAGGGATCGGTCATGTCAAACCAATTTAATCAGTTTCTATGAGGAGGTAAGTTCTAGACTGGACCGCAGCAAATCAATGGATGTCGTATATCTGGACTTCTCCAAAGCATTTGACACTGTACCACATAAAAGGTTAGTATATAAAATGAGAATGCTTGGCCTGGGAGAAAATGTCTGTATGTGGGTAAGTAACTGGCTCAGTGATAGAAAACAGAGGGTGGTTATTAATGGTACATACTCAGATTGGGTCACTGTCACTAGTGGGGTACCACAGGGGTCAGTATTGGGTCCTATTCTCTTCAATATATTTATTAATGATCTTGTAGAAAGCTTGCACAGTAAAATATCAATTTTTGCAGATGACACTAAACTGTGTAAAGTAATTAACACAGAAGAGGACAGTACACTGCTACAGATGGATCTGGATAGACTGGAGGCTTGGGCAGAGAAGTGGCAGATGAGGTTTAACACTGACAAATGTAAGGTTATGCATATGGGAAGGAATAATGCAAGTCACCAGTACATACTAAATGGTAAAACACTGGGTAACTCTGACATGGAAAAGGACCTAGGAATTTTAGTAAACAGCAAACTAAGGCTACTTTCACACTTGCGTTGTGGTTTTCCGGTATTGCGATCCGGCAGAGGATCTCTAATCCTGAATTAAACTGATCCGTTTTGATTTTGCACATCAGGACGCATCCATTCCGTTAGGATGCAGTTGTGTGATATCAAAACTGAAAAAAACGGATCAGGCACTAAATACATTGAAAGTTAAAGGGTGACGGATCCGTTTTTTAGGAGACTAAAAAACCGGATCCGTCACCATTGACTTACATTGGTTTCAGTACCTGATCAGTTTTTATGACCGGACACAAAACTACAGCTTGCTGCGGTTTTGTGTCCGCTCACAAAACTGAAAGTTGCCTGAACTGAAGACATCCTGATGCATCTTTCCATTTAGAATGCATGGGGACAAAACTGATCAGTTTTTTCCCAGTATTGAGATTCTTTGCCGGATCTCAATACCAGAAAACCACAACGCAAGTGTGAAAGTAGCCTTAGGCCTCTTTCACATCAGCGGCAGCACGGATCCGGCAGGTGAAGGGTGCTGACGGATCCGTGCTGCCGCAGGGACATGTGTGGGGCCGGAACCGCGCTCCGGCCCCACATGTCACACAGTACATAGACACATACACACTTACATGCTCCCAGCAGGTCTCCACAGCGCAGGAGGAGAAGGCCGGCGCGCACATAGGACGATTCCCCACAGCGCCCTCTGCTGGGCGCCGGGTGGAATCATCCTATGTGTGCGCCATTCTGCTCCTCCTGCGCTGTGGAGACCTGCCGGGAGCATGTAAGTGTGTATGTATGTGTATTTGTATATTTATGTGTATGTCTGTATGTATGTGTGTGTGTATGTGTGCAGGTGACGGATCCGTCATGAACTCCATTGAAAGTCAATTGAGGACGGATCCGTTCACCATTGTATCACACCAAACGGATCCGTCCCCATTGACTTTCATTGGTGGTCATTCCGGATCCGTCTTGGTGCGGATGCCTGGACCGGAGAGAAAACCGCAGCATGCTTTTAGGAGCGCTCTGTCGTCTTCAGTTCAGTTTTGTCCCCGTTGACAATGAATGGGGACAAAACTGAAGCGTTTTATTCCGGTATTGAGCCCCTATGACGGAACTCAAAACCGGAATTTTAAAATGCTAGTGTGAAAGTAGCCTTAGCTGTAAAAACCAGTGTCAGACAGCTGCTGCCAAGGCCAATAAGATAATGGGTTGCATCAGAAGAGACATAGATGCCCGTGATGAGAACATAGTCCTGCCACTTTACACATCACTAGTCAGACCACACATGGAGGACTGTGTACAGTTCTGGGCTCCTGTGAACAAGGCAGACATAGCAGAGCTGGAGAGGGTTCAGAGGAGGGCAACTAAAGTCATAACTGGAATGGGTGGACTACAGGACCCAGAAAGATTATCAAAATTAGGGTTATTCACTTTAGAAAAAAGACGACTGAGGGGAGATGTAATAACTATGTATAAATATATCAGGGGTCAGTACAGAGATCTCTCCCATCATCTATTTATCCCCAGGACTGTGACGAGGGGACATCCTCTGCGTCTGGAGGAAAGAAGGTTTGTACATAAACATAGAAGAGGATTCTTTACGGTAAGAGCAGTGGGACTATGGAACTCTCTGCCTGAGGAGGTGGTGATGGTAAGTTCACTATAAGAGATCAGGAGGGGCCTGGATGTATTTCTGGAGGGTAATAATATTACAGGTTATAGTTACTAGAGAGGGGTCGTTGATCCAGGGAGTAATTCTGATGTCTGATTGGAGTCGGGAAGGAATTTTTTCCCCTAAAGTGAGGAAAATTGGCTTCTACCTCACAGGGGTTTTTTGCCTTCCTCTGGATCAACTTGCAGGATAACAGGGAGAACTGGATGGACAGAGGGCTTTTTTTGCCTTATAAACTATGTTACAATGGGGGCATATCCTAGCAATATGTCCCTATAAAAGGGGCTATCCGGTAAAAGATAACCTATCCTCGGGACAGGTCATCATCAGATCGGCGGGGTCCTGGGGATAGGTCATCAATGTTTATAACCCCTTTAAAAAGACCATGCATAAGTTCACCCGTGTTATCCCCTCTGGTTGCTACATTTGGCGCTTTTTAGTAGCAGGAACAGTCAGAGACGACTCCAGCAATTGACCATTTATTAAACTGATGCCATAAAACAGGAAGCTGCATCGATAACGAGGACAAACTTCACAGCTATGAAAAACGGCAGCCGAAAGTTCAGCGAAGAAAAGAAACCTCGGGTGGATCTGTGGATCGCAAACTAAGATCAGAAGACACAAGGAGGGGAGGTGGGAGGGGCACGTAGGGTCTTAAAGGGACCAGAACTTTAAAAAGCCACCAGAAGGGGCGTCCTTCTACTATCACTTGTAGCAGATGTCCAGGACACGTTCACCTGTGGTTGGGGGTTGGACATAAGGGAGTCCTGCCTGCGGGGCACTTGTCATGTAGGAGCCCTATAAAATGGCGGCGGTCAGTCTGGTGACCTTCGACCTGTAGATTGGTCCTATAACCTCATAACTGGTGCGTGGATACGGGTAGTCTTCCACCACAAGGTAACGCTCCCTGACCCTGCTGCTGGAGGAGGTGGATGAAGGACAGGTGCCGGACGCTGCTGGTTCTGTGGCTCCTCCGGATGTTCTCTGCCTTTAAAAGCGTCCGTGTCTGTGTCGTGGGGAGCGCGAGCGGCGACGTCCGTCTCGGTTCTGCCGCGGCCGGTCTGAGAAGCGCTTTGGAGAATGATGTTTGGGGGCAGCCCTGTGAAATAAACACATACAGTATGCTCATGTCACAGGTACAGACATATGTTCACACCTATGTTCCCAATCAGCACCCGCCACCGCGGAGAGGCGTGAACGGAGCCTAATGAGTTAACAGAGCTGCCGTAACACAGGTACTCACTGTCGATTGCGGCCTCGGCCGTACAGCTGCCGCCGCAGAGCGCTGGAGATTGGCTTCAAATGCATAAAGTTACAGAATCCGCCGCGGTTACATTCCCTGTCGGGGAGGAAGAAATGAAATGTTAGCGGCCGGGGCATCTGAGGTGACGGAAGCTGACATAAGGACATGGCGGAGCTCACCCCATCTCATACTGTCGGCAGCAGGACTCCCTGAAGTCTGTGACGGGCGACAGCTCGGCGTGGATCGCCTGCCCGTTGAACCAGCGGTTGTTGAGTTCCACCAGGGCTCGTTCTGCATCCTCTTCTCGGCGAAACTGTCAGATTAAAAAAAAACAAAAAAAACAAATGAAGACGTGGATGGGGGAATCCTGGAAAAGGAGGACGAGTCTAGTGTCACCGCCTCAGCCCTCGCACTAGCAGCTTAATATAGCCGTGCCTAATCAGGTTTAAGAGAAATAGGATTTGACACGGAGATCTGGGGCAGATGGACAAAGGAGCCTCGCTGAACACAAACAGGTATGTCCCCCCTCCCCGTTATTTATACGCCGGGGCCCCCAAATACAGACCTGAGGATGTGTTACCTGTGCCTATGGAATATGTAATGCCCAGGGGAGGAGGAAACCCGTCAGATTCCCACCCGCAGCGCTCACTGGTTCACAGATTGCCAGCTTCTACTCCTGACAAATCATTACTAGGTACAGGTCAGAACGGCACAATGACAATAGGGGCAGTGACGGCAGACCCCGATGTATTTACACACAGAGTTACCCCCAAATACACAGGATATAGCGCCATCTTATGTGTCTGACACGTGAAAAAAGCTGTAATTTCCATGACTAACGCACAACCCTCAGATATAGGGGCTGTATTTTTCAACACTACTGCTCCACCTTTGGAGCTCCAGATCTTCCAATGACACCACAACTCCACCTCCGGTTCCCTAGACCCTCCAAGACACCACCAGAGCCTCAGACCCTCCAATGACCTCACAGCTCCACCTCCAGTTCCCCAGATGTTCCAAAGACACCACCTCCAATTCCCTAGACCAGGGATGTCAAACTCTCGGCCTTCCAGCTGTTGGAAAATCACAACTCCCATCATGTCTGGACATCCTAAAGCTATCAAGGCATGCTGGGAGTTATAGTTTTAGAACAGCTGGAGGGCCAGAAGTTTGACATCCGTGGCCTAGACTTTCCAATAACACCACTTCTTCACCTCTGGTTCCTCAGACCTTCCAATGAAACCACTGCTCCACCTCCAGAGCCCCCAGACCTTCCAATGACACCACCACAACCCCAACAGCCCCAAAAAAACCAGTAACAATCATCAACCAACTTCCAGAGCATCTAATGACCGCACAGTTCCACCTCTGGTTCCCCAGACCTTCCAATAACACCTACGCTCCACCTCCAGAACCCCTAGACCTTCCAATGACACCACTGCTCTAACTCCAGATCTTCCACCGACACTTCCGCTCCACCTCCAGAACCCCTAGACCAGGCATGGCCAACCTGCGGCTCTCCAGCTGTTGTAAAACTACAATTCCCACCATGCCATGCTGTAGGCTGATAGCTGAAGGCAGTCCAGGCATGCTGGGAGTTGTAGTTTTGCAACAACTGGAGAGCCTCAGGTTGGCCATCCCTGCCCTAGACCTTCCAATGACACCTCCGCTCCACCTCCAGATCTTCCACCGACACCACTGCTCTACCTCAAGAACCCCTAGACCTTCCAATGACACCACTGCTCCACCTCCAGAACCCCTAGACCTTCCAATGACACCTCTGCTCCACCTCCAGAACCCCTAGACCTTCCAATGACACCTCTGCTCCACCTCCAGAACCCCTAGACCTTCCAATGACACCTCTGCTCCACCTCCAGAACCCCTAGACCTTCCAATGACACCTCCGCTCCACCTCCAGAACCCCTAGACCTTCCAATGACACCTCCGCTCCACCTCCAGAACCCCTAGACCTTCCAATGACACCACCGCTCAACCTCCAGAGCCCCATGACTTTTGGGGTGGATTCTGCACACATTATGATATCTACATTTTTAACTACAAGTCTCATTGGATCGATCAGATTTGCCTCTTTCTTATATTCACAGACTTAATGACGAGAACAGAATATCAGCGCGGAGTTCACACCCCTCCACTGGGCAAGTCAGCGGTCAGCATCACGATGCCCGGCATGGCCACACAAGCTGAAGGCTATGACACGGACAAAGGAGGTGGCCAAGAACCCAACGGCAGATGTTCTGGACTGGGACAGCCCATCAAGCCTAAGCAGGTCCTGGCATACCTTCCGCGACCCCCCACAGACACCAGTCGGTACCGGAGCTTTCCTCAGAAGGTGAGAATCTTAATGTATCCCAAGCAACCTCCAAAATTGTATATCAGGTTAACAAAATGATAATCTCTTTCTGCAGCCAGAATGTGTGGTGGTACCGACATACACGGCAGAGCCGAAGCCAGCCCCTCATCCGACGTCAACGCAGACACATCCTCCGTTGCCACTTCCGGACATAATGCCTCGCAGCGTGTACAAACGTCACATGAGCACCACAGACATTGGATATTCCTACCCAGGACGGCCACGTCAAAGTGTGTGCATCTCCGCTGACCTCCCCAAGTACCGCCGGTCTTCTCTAAGAGATGGTGGAGCTGGCAGTAGTCGCTGGTACCCCCGGCATGCTATCAGTGTGCCCGATATCGCTCATGGACCACGATACATGAATACGCCACCACGTGGTTTGTTTTCTACACCCGTAACTGGACCTGAACGGCCCGCAAAGCAGCGGTGTAAGCTGATGGAAGCAGAAGTCCACCAAGGCAAGACATCAACCCGGCGAGAACGCCAGAGGTACGTGGCCAAAGATGGCAAGTGCCAGGTCAACTTGGGCCGCATTGAAGAGAAAGGACGTTTCCTCTCGGACATTTTCACTACCATCGTCGACCTCAAGTACCGCTGGTTCCTGTTTGTGTTCATGATGTGCTACATCGTCACGTGGTTGCTCTTTGCCACAATTTACTATCTAGACGCGTTTTGGCGTCTGGATATACTCAACCAAGAAAACGAAGACTGGAGACCTTGCTTTCAGAACGTGGACAGCTTCACGTCGGCGCTCCTCTTCTCCGTCGAAACCCAACGCACCATTGGCTACGGCTCCCGCATGGTGACCGACAACTGCCAAGAAGGTGTCTACCTCATAATGGCCCAGTCCATTGTGGGCTCCATGATCGACGCCCTAATGGTGGGATGCATGTTCGTTAAGATTTCTCGACCTAAGAAAAGAGCACAGACGCTGATCTTCAGCCAGAACTGTGTGGTCTGCCCACGGGATGAAAGGCTCTGCCTGATGTTCCGGATCGGCGACCTCAGAGACAGCCACATGGTGGACGCTAAAATAAGGGCCAAGCTCATCAAGTCTCGCCAGACGTACGAAGGGGAATTTCTCCCGCTGGAGCAGTCGGAGATAAACCTTGGCTACGAGACCGGGGAGGACCGACTATTCCTGGTGGAGCCGCAGGTCATCTGCCACGTGATTGATGACAACAGTCCCTTCTGGGACATGGGGCCGCAGCAGCTGCTTCGAGAGCAGTTTGAGATCATCGTTATCCTGGAAGGAATCGTGGAGGCTACAGGCAAGTAGATGACCCCCACCTCGTGCATGCCCTTCTCCTCCCTGGGGTCAGTGCATTACGGTACCATCCCTCTGCCATCAGCTTCTTGTTGAGGGACTCCGTCCAGACAAATCCCTTAAAGGGCTTGGCCAATTTGCAGGGGATTCTGCGCATGTGCCGGACGTGTCCATTTGAGCAGCACCTGCGCAGAATAAAAGCTACACGGAAGAAGCAAGAGGAAGTTGTTGCTTCCATCTTCCAGCCTAAGGATGTGGAGAATTGCTTCACTAACACTAGGGCAGCCGGGGGCCTTCCTTATGACAGCGGAGGCACAGGATACAGTCACGTATGCTTCTGTATATGCCATTTTAATCAATTACATGACAAGCTGGCCAACCCCTTCAACTACAGGTTCTTAGGCTACTTTTACACTAGCGTTAATATTTTCCGGTATTGAGATTCGCATCGGGACTCAATGCTGGGAAAAAAAAAAAAAAAAAACGTTTCCATTTTGTCCCCATTCATTGTCAATGGAGACGAAACTGAACAGAACGGAGCGCTCCAAAATGTATTCAGTTCTCATACCGGAGAGCAACATGCTGGGGTTTTCTTTCCGTCCTGAGATGCGGACTAAGACAGATCTGTCATGACCCACAATGTAAGTCAATGGGGACGGATCCGTTTTCTATGACACAATAGAAAACGGATCCGTCCTCCATTGACTTTCAGTGGAGTTTATGACGGATCAGTCCCAGCAATGTTACAGATAATACAAGCGGATCCAGTCATAACGGATGCAGACGGTTGTACTATCAGTAACGGAAGCGTTTTTTGATGAACCCTGCCGGATCCAGAAAAAACGCTAGTGTGAAAGGAGCCTTCGTAAATATCATTTAGTTGTATTAACTAGAACAATGGCGACCAGACTCCCAACCTCCATTCTTTACATTGCAGGAAAATTTAGAGGACAAAGGGTCTTATTTATGCCTAAAGCCTCATTCAGATATCAGATCTGTGGGGGGATCGACACCCAGCACCCCCACAAATCGGATGTTTGAAGGAAACGTGGTGCTCGGTGCTGAGCCTTTTCATTGTATACCAGACATCACACATTGGACAGCGGCTCGGCTGATATCGCAATTCAATCCCATTCACCTGAATGAGACCGAGCGGTAGAAAGGCCACGTGACCCACGGAGGAGGCTGCATCACTCACCTGGGTTTTGAGAGTCAGACCCCCACCAATCAGATACTGAGGATAAGTCATCAATATTTAAGTCCTAGACCCCTGAGGTTCAGGTTTCAATGCAGTGTCCTGCAATCATATTACAGCAGGGGTCTGTCATGGAAACTGAATTTCGTTTAAAGGGGTTGTCCAGGATTTCTTCCAAAATCAGCACCACACCCGTCCACAGCCCTGTAATACCAGACACAACCCACACACAGGGGCGGTGCTGTATTTTTTTAATCCTGGACAACCTACTTGAGATATAGAGTTTCCCTTCAAGGTCCCTGAACGTCACCGACCCCACGTACCCACACTAATCTATTCCCTCCCCCACCTCAGGGATGACCTGCCAGGCGAAAAGCTCCTACTTGGAAAATGAGATCATCTGGGGCCATCGCTTTGAGCCCTGTATAACCCTGGAGAAAGGAGCCTTCCGGGTGGACTACACGCGCTTCCACAAAACCTTTGAGGTTCAGCTTCCCCGCTGCAGCGCAAAGGAGATGGAGGAGATGAGGGAGCTGGAGGGCTCGGAGTTCAGCTTCTACTGGGAAAACGGCGACTTCCTGACCGGCCGCAGGCACACAATGACGGACAAAGGCGACGATGAGGAGGAGGAGAGGACTCAGGGGGAGAGGTACTCGGAGCGCAGCAGGAGACACATCGGGAACATCGCTGAAGAGCGCAGCGCGGACTTCAATGGCAGCGACTACAACCTGTAACACGCCCCCGCTTTATACGGGAGGATGGCGTTGCTTTTTGAATTCTTGTTTTATAAAGACTCATAGAATTAGTGCACCGGCCCAGATATAAACTGAAACGCGCTGGAGGGTTCACTGATCTGCAAGTAACAGACTATGGAGTGCAATGTATGCGATACATCACTACTTACTCTACACAATTTGTACTAGCGCCAATGAATCAAACACCGAAAAATAAAGAAGATTTCCTGTTTGTAAATGATGCCCTATTCTTATCCGTATGGCTGGCAGGGCCAAGATGGCGGCCAAGACCTACACCTGGCGTGAACACAGAAGAGGACCAGCGTAGTAAGAAACCCACGGATATCGAAATGTAACAAATCCTACTTTTTGAAATGTTCTCACTTTACGGGTGTGGGTCCACTTTAAGTAGCCCAGAAGAGTGCTTGAGTAGTCATTCCCCACTAAAGGGGGTCGTCTCATCTTAGACAATGAGGGCATATCGCCAGGATATGCCCCCATTGTCTAATAGGTGCAGGTCGTACTGATGGGACCTGCACCTATATCGAGAACTGAGCCCTGCAAAGTGGTGGCTGAAGGACTCCGGTCCGGCCACCAGCAAGCTGGCTCCCCATAGAAATGAATGGGAGCGCACCACGCATGCACAGCCCCTACTCCCATTCACTTCTATGGCTCAGCTATTTTCGGTGGCCCCATAGAAATGAATAGAGGACAGCTGCGCATGCACAGTGCGCCCTTCACAACTTTCGGGGCTCCGGTCTACATATATGTGGGACCCGCACCTATCAGACAATGGGGGCATATCCTAGCGATATGCCCCCATTTTCTGAGAAAAGACAACCCCTTTAACGTGAACGGACATGAGAATGACGGCATCAGGTAGGGGAGGAGCATTTTCCTACAGACTGACATCACGTCTTCTCCGGCCCCTTTCCAAGCAGTTGCAAAAACTAATACCCGGGAGGCGAGCGTTACCTTGACGTAGACGTTGCCCACCAGGTGATCGCCAAGGTTGTCGCAGATATTCATCTCCTCGATCTCGCCATATTTCTGCTCCACTTCAGTGAACACTTCCTGTGGGGGTTTAGAAATCGTTAAGACTGTACACACCCTGTTAACGCCCTGAAACTACAACTCTGCTGTCAAGTAGCATTGTCACGATACCAGATTTTTGAGTTTGATACCAAGAAAAGTACTGTGATAAGATAGGTTAAACATATATGGCTGGACAACCCCTTTAAAACTCTTGAGGTACATGATAGTTACTTGATATTAATGTGAGGTACATGGTTTTATCAATCTGGATCTCCATTTAATGTGCCTCATATTAGTAGTAAATAACTTCATCACATTAACTCCATGTTGCCCATTACATGAGAAGGTACAGGATGTGGTTACTTATAATGTGACGTACATGGGATTATTCATTTTGAAGCTCCATGTGCCTCAAGAATAGATAATGCCATCAGGTACCTCACACCAGTAACCATTGGGTGAAGTACTTGATAGGGATCACTTATTGTTAATGTAAAGCACTAAAGTAATAAAACCCATTGTGTGACGGTATCCTGAAGCTCTAGGCACTGGCACACACCCCCCCCACCACTGGGCGTCCCACCACTATGACATAGCTCTGCAGCTTGCTGATTCCACACATGTATGGTCTGTGATGTGAAAGTAACACACACAACTCTGCATCATGCATTTAAAAATCACACAGCTGTACCACAGGTGTAGGCAACATGCACAGAACATACGTGCGAGTGTCCTGCACCTGGCGGAGACATCTGTGTGCATGCAATGTCTAAACTCCATGAGGCACACGCCCCTGTCCCCTGCTCGTGATGAAACCTCCACAAAAGGACCTATGATGACATCACCATGTGACTAATAACATGGATGTTACTGGTCACAAAGCGATGACCTCACCACAGGTCCTTTATCCTACGAGCATTCAGCACCACAAGCCCAATGAGGCAGCAGTGAATGTGAGCAGACAGCAGGGACCCAGTGGTCATGTGTCCTGTATATAGTGGTCAGTATACATGTCCCCTGTCCTTTTCTCCAACCCTCCCTCCAGCTTTTTCACCGATGGAATTGGCTGGCCAAATCACGGTGGGAAGGCAGTGACACCCTCCTCCCTGCCAAGAAATGGGGGTTCTCTGGGAATTAAGAGAATGAAAAAACTTAAATATTACTTTATTATAAATATATTCCCAAATACCTTTCATTAGTTATAATGGCTCGTTTTGTCTGGGGAGCAATTAGGAGAAATAAAATGGCCGCTGTCCTATTAGTACACACAGAACATGTCCTAATCACACAGGAGGACAAGTTACTTCACAACACTGAGGTAAAGAGCTGCCTCATCCTCCTCTCTGCTCGTCAGGGATTATGATCCTGAATACAGATAAGATCTTCAGCTAAATCTCCGTAGGAATGGAGTTCATGAGGAGACATGAAGTAGAGGGTGGTGTGTAGTAATGAGCAGCAGCTCTTGTATGCAGTCTCCATTACCACAGTCTGTCCTGTCCATCCTCTCTGTACTTCATGTCTCTTCATGATCTCCATTCCTACAGAGATTCAGCTGAAGATCTTATCATCTGTATTCAGGATCATAATCCCTGACAAGCAGAGCAGAGAGGAGGATGAGGCAGCTCTTTACCTCAGTGTTGTGAAGTAACTTGTCCTCCTGTGTGATTAGGACAGGTTCTGTGTGTACTAATAGGACAGCAGCCATTTTGATTCTGCTAATGATTGCTCCCCACACAAAACGAGCCCTTATAACTAATGAAAGATATTAGGGAATATATTTATAATAAAGTAATATTTATATATTTTCATTTTTTTTTTAATTCCTGGAGAACCCCTTTAAAGCTGCACAATGGAGCAGTTTAAACCTGTCAGGAGGTTTTTTCGGCTTTGCGTTTTCGTTTTGCGCTCGCTGCCTTCAAACAGCCATAACTGTTTTATTTTTCTGTTCACATAGCTCTATGAGGGCTTGTTTTTTGCGGGACAAGTTGTACTTTCCAACGCCACCATTTAATATTGCATATGGTGTAGTGGGAAGCGGGAAAAAAAATTCCAAATCAGGTGAAATTGCAAAAAAAAAACGCTATTCCGCTACAGTTCTACGGGTTTCTTATTTACATCGTTCGATGTTCATTAAAACTGACCAGTTACTTTCATTCTACTGGTCAGTACGAATCCGGCAATACCTAATATGTATAGTTTTTCCTGCGTTTTGATAGTGATAAAATAATTATAAAGTTGGCCTGTTTTTTTTTTGTCATATCTTGACCTCTATTACTTTTTGGTATTTATGTGTACAGAGCTGTATGGGGGCTCATTTTTTGCGGGGCGATCTGAAGTTTTTATTGATACCATTCTGGGGTGTGTATGACTTTTTGATCACTTTTTATTTAGAAAATAGAAATGGAATTTTTTTTTAATATTTTAAAAGTACGGGCGTTTTCGGTCACGGTGATACCCATGATGTCTACATTTATTGTTATTTAGGTATTTATTTTTTAATTATACGGAAAGGGGGGTGATTTAAACTTTTATATTTTTTTAAACTTTTTTTTCCATTTTTTGTGATTATTTTAAAGCTCAAATATGAGCAAATAGATTGTGTTTTTTTATTTTTTCTTTATGAGCAATGAGGGTTTTTTAATTTTGAATTAATGACCGAATTTGCTCATTTCTTATCCTGGCCTGCCATCTAGTGGCCAGAATAAGAATTGCACTTTGAAAGCTGTAAACCTCATGAGCGAGGTTTACAGCTTTCAGATTGTGTACAGACGCCCCGATTGGCCACACGGGGTGTCTGTACACCACTGCGTACAGACGTACGCTTCCGGGTTTAGACGCAACTAGATGCCGTGATCACGGCATCTAAAGGCCTACAAAGACGCCGCCGCCGATGGCGGTAAGTACCTGCAAGTCTCTGCTGAGAAACAGCTGAGACTTGCCGGCCATGACGCCCGCCCCATGTGTCCGCATCGCCCCAGGGCGCTGGGAGTCTAAGGGTTCATATAGAAAAGCAGGTAATCCTGGTATCGAACAAAAAAAAAAAAAAAAAAAAAAAAAAAAAAGATTGAGCTCTTGATACCCGATGCAACCCCGTTTCCTTGCAGAGGAAGATGATGAAGACGTTTCACTCACCTCAAAGAAGTCATCATAATGTTCCTGTACCTCCACGTCACTGACCAGAGCTGTAAGAGAAGAACAGTCCGAAATCACTGCCCCCGCCAATCAACAATTGTCACCTACTCACCAGATAATATATAGTGTCAGGCCTGCAGGAAGATGTAATAGGTGACCCCCGCCCTGAGGATCGGAGAACAGTGTGCTGGAAGAAGAGGGGCCATGCAATCTGCTGCCCCTCAGTGACACTTTAGAGGGTCCCCCAGCTCAGTATTACTGCAGCACCCGACCAATTACCTCTAACCAGAGCAGGACATCCGGGCAGTGGACGGCTAAAGGCGCTACCTGGTTTTGGGAGGAAACAGGACAACCCCTGGGATCCTCCAGAAATAACAGGTAAGTACTCACCTGGCAGCTGTCTGGCCTCAGCAGGTGCACTGCTGAGGCCAGCGATTGGTTTCAGCGGTCACGCGCGGTTGATGTAACAGCACCACTGCAACCAAGTAAACCGACCCTGCCCTGGAGAACCGGAGCGGTGGCGAGGGATCTGTCAGGTAAATTATCTTTTTTTTTTTTTTTTTTTTTAATTTCAGGTGGATCCCGGGGGTTCTTTTGTTCCCTCCTGAAACTAGACTATCCCTTTAAGACCCAAAATACCCTGCTCATGAAGTGGTTAATGGTTGCTGGAAATGACACTGATCTGATCCTAAAGTTGGCGGCCCTCCCGACCTCCCCGTACACATGCACTCTCAGCTTGGCCAAGTGTGCATGTGTTCTCAAAAGGGAGAAGGCAGCACCTCCGGGCGCACCCCCAGGAAAACCGGAAGGTGGGCCAAACCTGCTGTAACTGGGCGACCTTCCTATTTTTCCTGGGGGAGGGCACTATTACAAATGGAGGCAGGGTCCCTACAAGCACCGGATGAGGAGACTCACAGTGGGAGCCGTTCGCGCTCTGCGCCGTGTTCTGTGGGTTTCGGTAAAGGTTCAAGAGGACGATCGTCTGAAAGACAAAATGGGATCATCAACAAAGAGGCCACAGCGACTGACATCACATCACACTAGTACATGATCCTTATGCTAATGAGACGCCAGACTACGGTAACCCCGCCCCTTCATCTGCATACACTGGGGGGGAAATACAGGTCAACTTAAAGGGGTTATCCAATCATGGACAATGGGGGCATATCGCTAGGATATGCCCACAGTATCTTATAGGTGCGGGTCTCCGTCGGCTCCATAGAAATGAATGGGAGCCGGGCTGCCCTTGCGCGGTGCGCTCCCATTCACTTCTATGAGCGAAGCGGGGGGCTGCGCCTGGTGGTGGTCGGACCCCAGGGTCCTCCAGGCTCAGAGCTGCCCCGCTTCAGTCTCGATATAGGTGCGGGTCCCAGGAGTGGGAACCTCACCTATAAGACAATGGGAGCATATCCTAGTCCAAGATGGAATAACCCCTTTAATTAAAGGGGAAGTCCCCCTAAACCAAACATCCGCTGGGGTTGTTAGCCCCCCCCATATCTAAAATGACTGCTACTTGACCAGGCTATTTAGACTGGATACACTGTACCAAACCCTGAGCTGTGAAGTTCGGTGGGATATTCATGTGGATTTTGGCGTCAAAATCCAAGACCAACAGAAAATCTACGCTCTAATCAGCTCTGACACCAGACAAACCTCTGGATCAACCTGCCACAAGTACTTACCTGATGGCTCCGTACAGCTCTATTTACCCGGCTGCAGCCAATCGCTGTCCTCTGATTGGCTGCAGCGGTCGCGCGTTCTGGATGTGAGATCATCACTGCAGTCGACTAAGGCTACTGTCACATCAGCGTTTTTGCTGGATCCGTCACAATCATACAACCGTCTGCATCCGACCTGAATGGATCCGGTTGTATAATCTCTAAAATAGTCATGACGGATCCGTCTCTAAATCCATTGTAAGTCAATGGAGGACGGATCCGTTTTCTATTGTGTCCGAGGAAACGGATCCAGCACCATTGACTTATATTGTGAGTCATGACGGATCAGTCTCGCTCCGCAACCCAAGACGCACTCAAAAATGCTGCTTACAGCGGTTTTCTATCCGGTATGGGAACGCAACCAATCGGCACACATTCTGGAGCATTCCGTTCAGTTTTGTCCTCATTGACAATAAATGGGGAAAAAACGGAAGCGTTCTCCTGCGGTATTGAGATCCTATGACAGATCTCAATAGCGGAAACGAAAAACGCAGATGTGAAAGTAGCCTTAACAGAACCCAGCCAGAAGAACCAGAGCCAGCAGGTAAGTACTTACCCGGTCTTTATTGTAGGTTGATCCACAGGGTTGTCCAGCTTCATCCTATAACTGGACAACCCCTTTAATAAACTGGTCGCATCTACATAAAGTGGGATTTTTACTAAAATTGACTTGTAAAAGGCAAGTCTTTAGTAAAAGACCCCCAAAGACGCAGGGTCTAATAATTGGCAGAAAATTCCAGAAGCTAAAAGAAATGGGGAGGGGGGGGTCGCCGTTGCGATATTTGCTGCATGCAAGTCTTTACCTGGCTGAACGTAGGCTTGTTGTGAAGTCGCGAGCAGCGGTCTCCATGGCGACACGCTCCGATTTTGAAATAGAAGGAACAGTTCACCCTGGAAAAAAATAAACACAGAGTTCCCCTTTAAATAAATTACAGAAGATTAAGAAACAGAAAATCCCTTTAATCCAGCACCTATCACACTCCGGATTATGGAACTGCAAGTAGAGAAAGAGGGGGCGGGAGGAGAACTACACACAGAACACACATGGTGTGCATGCACTGACTTATCGCAGGGGCCCCTGCCTGCAAGGGCCCCATGCTGTTACTGAACCATACACGACCCCTCCCCCGGGCCCCCAGCCTTACTTATCCTTTTCAGTCCCGAAAATCGAAGCCAAGTATTCAGCCATCTTCACACGGACTGGCTCCTTTTCCCACCTCTCGACGTCCCGCTTCCTGTTTATGGTGACGTCACATCCGCTTCCGGTCCCAGGTCCCTCCTCCGGTGTAGTCCACTGATGGAGAATAATTTAGCCGTTTCCGCTCTGAAGTCTCCGGTAACCGTAGCCCATCCCCTAGAACCTGCCTAAGAGAAAGTAGGGCTCACAGTGTGCCCTAATCGTCAACGTTTCTGTGTTAATTGTCGCCCATAAAACTACAACTCCCGAAATGCATTGTGGAGCGGTACCGGCGGAGCATGCGCAGACCTTCCTGATGGGTTCCTGGACTACATTTCCCGAAATTCCCGAGCGCAGGAACTCGAGCCAGGAAGAGGAAGATTGGGGGTGAGCTAAGAGGTATATCGTCTCATATTATTACTAAGAATCGCGATTTATGATCTGTCTTGTCCCCTTACTTTATGGTGGGGTGGGAGAACTACAAGTCCCAGTATGCCCTGGGCCAAAAGTTGGCCAGATTAGGTGTTGGCACCCTGTTCTTTAGAGAATATTATATTTTTTCCCTTTATTTCCATTTATTTGGTGCCCCCATTATGCTGCCAGCCGCACCCTCATCTGATGTTCCCAGCTGCGGACCCCCATGTCACATAGCCTGACCTTTATGTAAACTGGACCGCCCCAGGCACGGCTCCCATGTCACATAGTCCTACTTTTCCGTAAACCGTTACTTTTTGCAAGGCGATAAGGATTGGGGTGTATGGGGCGGTCGTCAAAAATCAGCAAGGCCCTAATTAGCTGTAGCATTAAGCCCCCTCTTAGTAGGTGGTTCACCCCCTTAGTAGGGGTTCCCCCCCCATTAGGAGTCCCCCCCCCCACACACTTGGGGGTTCCCCCATAGTCATAGATTTGGTAACCCTTCCTCTAACTAAGCATTTTCTTACCATCGTCATAGATAATGCAAACATCTACATGTTCCTGTCATATTCTGTATATTTTTCACTATTTACAGGACCTCTGCTTGCTGTCACTGAATAGGAGTGCGCTTGGTGCCATCTAGAGGCTGAACATCCAGCTTGACCTGGTACTTCTCACAGCTGAGGGTTGGTTACAATTGTATCCAGTCTAGAAAATCTTTCGTGAGGTAAACCATGTTGACCCCAGCCTGATACACTTTACCAGCACTAATACATTGTAACAAACTATCAGTGGTGGAGAGGGATTTGTACTGCTGCTGTGTCCATCTCCAGAATGAGCGCAGTTGTAACAAACCCTCAGCTCTTAGGCTTAGTTCACATCTGCATGATCTCTGTTGGTCTTCTCTGACGTAATCTGGAAAATGGCGACAGATCCATTATATGACGGACCCCAAGCGCCTGACGGATGCCGGTGACGATAATGGCGTTTTCCAGGTTCCCTTTATTTTTCCAGACAAGATTGGGCACAATGCTGCACTGTTATGCCAGGCGGTTTTAGACAGAATTTGCAACATGTGAACGAAACCTTAAAGGAGTGTTCACATCACAGATAATGGGGGCAAATCACTAGTATATGCCCCCATTGTCTGATAGGTGCAGGACCCGAGAACGGAGCGGGGAGAGTGGTGGCTGGAGGACCCCGGGTTCTGGCCAAGTGCTCTCCCCATACAAGTGAATGGGAGTGCACCGCGCTTGCACAGCCACTTCTCCCATTCATTTCTATGGGGCCGACTGAAATAGCCGAGCCAGTACTCTGATATTTTCGTCGGCCCCATACAAATGAATGTAGGGCGGCTGTGTGTGCGCAGTGCATCCTCCACCACCTTTCCCCGCTTCAGTCTTGGTGTAGGTATGGGACCTGCACCTATCAGACAATGGGGGCATATCCTGGCGATATGCCCCCATTGTCTGTGATGAAAATAACCCTTTACATCTTTAGGGGCAATTTTTTTTTTTATTGCATTGTACTTGTTTTGAGTTAATCATTTTTTCAGTTGGTCTTTATTAACAATATGGAGCCTTTTTTCTGTACAGAGCTGAGATGCTCTACTAGCTGCCTGTGGATTTTCTCTGTCTTCCGTCAGACCAGGAGCTGACGGTTCCTTGTCTCTGCTCTCTGACCTTATAAACACTTAATAAAGCTCCATCCTTATCTTAGAATGTGGCTTAGGCCTCTTTCACACTAGTGGCAGTCCGGATCCGGCAGGTGAAGGGTGCTGCCGGATCCGTGCTGCCACAGGGACATGTGTGGAGCCGGAACCGCGCTCCGACCCCACACATGTCACACAGTACATACATACACACACACATATACACAGACAAATACACATACATACTTACATGCTCCCGGCAGGTCTCCAGAGCGCTGGAGGAGCAGGACGGCTTGCACAGATGACGATTCCCCACAGCGCCCTCTGCTGGGCGCCTGGTGGAATCGTCCTATGTACGCGCCGTCCTGTTCCTCCTGCACTCTGGAGACCTGCCGGGAGCATTTAAGTATGTATGTGAATTTGTATGTATATATGTCCGTGTATGTTTATGTGTATGTATGTATGTGTGCAGGTGACGGATCCGTCATGAACTCCATTGAAAGTCAATGGAGGACAGATCCGTTCACCATTGTGTCACACCAAACGGATCTGTCCCCATTGACTTTCATTGGGGGTCATGATGGATCCGTCTTGGTGCGGATGCCTTGACCGGAGAGCAAACCGCAGCATGCTTTGCGGTTTGCTCTCCGGTCTGAAGACGGAATGGAATGCTATCAGGAGCCTCCGTTGTCTTCAGTTCAGTTTTGTCCCCATTGACAATGAATGGGGACAAAACTGAAGCGTTTTATTCCGGTATTGAGCCCCTATGACGGAACTCAATACCAGAATTTTAAAACGCTAGTGTGAAAGTAGCCTTAATTAAGTGTTTATGACCTCTCAGTAGTTCAGAGATAAGGGTTATTAGATGACCGGCACAAAGTGAAAGTACCAGTCACACAGTGAGAAAAACAGTTAACCCTTTGTGACAGAACTGCTCAATATTTTTTAATAAAGGCCAATTGAAAATATGATTTTTAGGCCAAAATGAGTAAAACGCAATCAGAAACAGAAATTGACTCAGAAGGTGTACATGGCCTTTAATTAAAGGGATATTTCGGTTATAGGGTTTTCACTTATCTACAGGATAGTTAGCGGATTACCTCTTGCCCCCCACCGATCGTGAGAATGGGGGCCCCATACCCTGTGGAGCCCCCCTGAAATGGACGTAGCTGCTGCTTGGAAAAACACACTCATTCCGATGAGCCGCTCCGTTCATTTCAGGGGGCTCCACGGGGTATGGGGCCCCATTCGTGTGATCGGTAGGACCCCGGCCAATCTGATAGTTATCCCTATATTCTGTGGATAAGTGGCAACTTTTTAAACCGGAATACCCCTTTAATTCTATCACTCACTCTCTACTTGCCAACGCTCACTGACAGCCAGCAGCCGAAACGCAAGACCGCCGTAGGACGTCTCGTTCTAGACTGGTTAAGCTTCAGTGACATAAAACTGGGAAAGAGATGAGGGGCTCGGCAGAGGGTTGTGAGGCTGCGGTGACAGAAGGGTTAATCCTGCAGGCAGCGCTGGGTCTGGGATTCGGAGAGAGACTCAAACATTACCAAATACGGACCTGGTGAGACGCCTCTCCTGAGAAGAGCGGAGACCGTGCGGGGGGCACATCGCCAAAATATCTGAGTGCACAGACGCGGCCTCTTCATCGAGACTTAGTGATAAATCATTAGCGGCCTCTCATATGCGGGAGGTCCCGGACGCTTTAACCCTTGATACCCTGGGTTAGGAGTAAGTGGTTCATTTAACTGAGATTAGATGTCTGGTTTTCTGACGGTCACCACCCAGCTTTCCACCAGCCTGAATGGCGTAGGAATATAACCCTGTGCCAGTCTTTACTGTAGTTCTAGCATTCTATTTATGAACCTGAAAGCACAGGATGAACACTGCTGTCGGTCTCTCCCTGATAGCTGAGGCCAGAAGGACATGGAATTGCAGGAGACATGGTAAAAGGGGAACAGAGACAGTCAGTAAGCAGCGTCCTCTGAGGCTGAAACCTATGAAGAACGTACATTTCTGTGTTTTCATTTCCTTTCTTCCTTATCGTGACAGAGACAGAGGGATCCCGACCATAAGTGCACCCTGAATACCCGAGCACCCCGACGTCACAATGAACCTGGAGCGGGTGCCCAATGAGGAGAAGCTGCAGCTGTGTAGGAAGTACTACCTGGGTGCGTGGCAGTCCTGACGGTCACATCAACTGCGTGTGTGTCCCTGGTGTCTTGTGATGTTGTGTCCGGGGGTTTAGTGTCCGGTCCCCGTTACAGTTAGTGTCCCCCGTCTACAGGTTTAGTGTCCGGTCCCCGGTGTCTACAGGTTTAGTGTCCGGTCCCCGGTGTCTACAGGTTTAGCCTCCGGTCCCCGGTGTCTACAGGTTTAGCCTCCGGTCCCCGGTGTCTACAGGTTTAGCCTCCGGTCCCCGGTGTCTACAGGTTTAGCCTCCGGTCCCCGGTGTCTACAGGTTAGCCGGTCCCGGTCTACCCGGTGTCCAGGTACAGGTTTAGCCTCCGGTCCCCGGTGTCTACAGGTTTAGCCGTCCGGTCCCCGGTGTGTCTACAGGTTTAGCCGGTCCGGTGTCCCGGTGTCCGGTACAGGTTTAGTGTCCGGTCCCCGGTCGTGTCTACAGGTTTAGGTCCGGTCCCCGGTCCCCGGTCCCCGTCTACAGGTTTAGTGTCCAGGTTTAGCCGTCCGGTCCAGGTTTAGTGCCGGTCCCGTTCTACAGGTTTAGCCTCCGGTCCCCGGTGTCTACAGGTTTAGTGTCCGGTCCCCGGTGTCTACAGGTTTAGTGTCCGGTCCCCGGTGTGTCTACAGGTTTAGTGTCCGGTCCCCGGTGTCTACAGGTTTAGTGTCCGGTCCCCGGTCCCCGTCTACAGGTTTAGTGGTCCTCCGGTCCCCGGTGTGTTACAGGTTAGGTTTAGTGTCCGGTCCCTGGTGTCTACAGGTTTAGTGTCCGGTCCCCGGTGTCTACAGGTTTAGTGTCCGGTCCCCGGTGTCTACAGGTTTAGTGTGTCCGGTCCCCGGTGTGTCTACAGGTTTAGTGTCCGGTCCCCGGTGTCTACAGGTTTAGTGTCCGGTCCCCGGTGTCTACAGGTTTAGTGTCCGGTCCCCGGTGTCTACAGGTTTAGTGTCCGGTCCCCGGTGTCTACAGGTTTAGTGTCCGGTCCCCGGTGTCTACAGGTTTAGTGTCCGGTCCCCGGTGTCTACAGGTTTACACAGTTTAGTCCGGTCCCCGGTGTCTACAGGTTTAGTGTCCGGTCCCCGGTGTCTACAGGTTTAGCCTCCGCTCCCCGGTGTCTACAGGTTTAGCCTCCGGTCCCTCCCGGTGTGTCTACAGGTTTAGTGTCCTCCGGTCTCCCCGGTGTCTACAGGTTTAGTCCGGTCCCCGGTGTTCTACAGGTTTCCTCCGGTCCCCGGTGTCTACAGGTTTAGTTTATTTCTTTATGTCTCAGATCTCAGTTTCTCTGTTTCCATCCCCTCCGCAGTCACTTGACCGACCTTCTCTGTATCAGAATTCCAGCTTTGATACATACATTATTAACCCCTTCATCGTGCTTGTCCTCAGGGGGTTTTGCTCTGCTGCCGTTCCTGTGGCTCGTCAATGTAACGTGGTTCTTTAAGGAAGCGTTCTTCAAGCCGGCGTACACCGAGCAGCCCCAGATCCAGAGCTGTGAGTATTGGGGCACCAGGGGGAGGGCGAGGGGGGCACCAGGGGGAGGGGGACCACTCCTATTACCATTTACACTCATTAACAAAAAAAATCCCGCACCAAGAAGGAGATACGGATCCAAGATGAGATACGGCCCCTAACCTGCATCCAAGATGAGATACGGCCTCTAGCCTGGATCCAAGATGAGATACGGCCTCTAGCCTGGATCCAAGATGAGATACGGCCTCTAGCCTGGATCCAAGATGAGATACGGCCCCTAACCTGCATCCAAGATGAGATACGGCCTCTAGCCTGGATCCAAGATGAGATACAGCTCCTAGCCTGGATCCAAGATGAGATACGGCCCCTAGCCTGGATCCAAGATGAAGATACGGCCCCTAGCCTGGATCCAAGATGAGATACGGCCCCTAGCCTGGATCCAAGATGAGATGCGGCCCCTAGCCCTGGATCCAAGATGAGATGCGGCCCCTAGCCTGGATCCAAGATGAGATGCGGCCCCTAGCCTGGATCCAAGATGAGATGCGGCCCCCTAGCCTGGATCCGAGATGAGATGCGGCCCTAGCCTGGATCCAGATGAGATGGCCGGCCCCTAGCCTGGATCCAAGATGAGATGCGGCCCCTAGCCTGGATCCAAGATGAGATGCGGCCCTAGCCTGGATCCAGATGAGATGCGGCCCCTAGCCTGGATCCAAGATGAGATGCGGCCCCTAGCCTGGATCCAAGATGAGATGCGGCCCCTAGCCTGGATCCAGATGAGATGCGGCCCCTAGCCTGGATCCGAGATGAGATGCGGCCCCTAGCCTGGATCCGAGATGAGATGCGGCCCCTAGCCTGGATCCGAGATGAGATGCGGCCCCTAGCCTGGATCCGAGATGAGATGCGGCCCTAGCCTGGATCCAGATGAGATGCGGCCCCTAGCCTGGATCCAGATGAGATGCGGCCCCTAGCCTGGATCCGAGATGAGATGCGGCCCCTAGCCTGGATCCGAGATGAGATGCGGCCCCTAGCCTGGATCCAGAGATGAGATGCGGCCCCTAGCCTGGATCCGAGATGAGATGCGGCCCCTAGCCTGGATCCGAGATGAGATGCGGCCCCTAGCCTGGATCCGAGATGAGATGCGGCCCCTAGCCTGGATCCGAGATGAGATGCGGCCCCCTAGCCTGGATCCGAGATGAGATGCGGCCCCTAGCCCTGGATCCGAGATGAGATGCGGCCCCTAGCCTGGATCCGAGATGAGATGCGGCCCCTAGCCTGGATCGAGATGAGATGCGGCCCCTAGCCTGGATCCGAGATGAGATGCGGCCCCTAGCCTGGATCCAAGATGAGATGCGGCCCTAGCCTGGATCCAAGATGAGATGCGGCCCCTAGCCTGGATACGAGATGAGACGGCCTCTAGCCTGGATCCGAGATGAGATACGGCTTCTAGCCTGGCTACAAGATGAGATACGGCCTCTAGCCTGGATCCGAGATGAGATACGGCTTCTAGCCTGGCTACAAGATGAGATACGGCCTCTAGCCTGGATCCCAGATGAGATGCGGCCCCTAGCCTGGATACAAGATGAGATACAGCCTCTAGCCTGGCTACAAGATGAGATACGGCCTCTAGCCTGGATCCCAGATGAGATACGGCCTCTAGCCTGTGGCACATTTGCCCACAGATGTTGGAGCTGCTTGTTTGCAGATCAAATGATCCTCTCTGCTAGCGGTCTGTCTGGAGTCTGTTCACCGTGTGCGTGCCCTCATGACTAACCACTGTTCCCAACGCCTCCTAACAGGTAGGTCAGAACGGCGTTGATGGCGGCAGTTCATTAAAATGACCATCCTGCTCCTCTCAGTCCAGTGATGCGCCCCCTCTCAAAATCTGTCAACTCAGCAAAATGTCTTCAAGCGCACTGTAGAGGCATGTCTTTTAGTCAGAGGTGACCAAAAGTAGCCTCTGAGAGCATTTTTATAGGGCAGTGAGGGAAGCACTTTTACGCCCTCTTGTGGCAAGACCCAGTCAGACTTGATCAGACCTCATCTGTAATCATTTCCAGCAATCGAACATTTCTGGTGCGGTATTGTTTTTTGTCAGTGAGTGTATATGTAGGAACTAAGGGATGAGATCTGAGATCTAGGACAACACTGGGGGTACGTAATGTCTCGCACAGAGGTGGTCACTCCACTTTCCCACAGTTTTGAGCGGCAGATTTTGCCGATGAAGGACGTATCGGTGACCACCCTGCCTCCTGACGCACAGATGGACCCGCTAACTCTCTCTTACCTCCTGCAGACGTGAAGCGCTCTGCCTTCGGCCTCTTTGTGTGGGTGGTCATCCTCACGACGTGGATCAGCATCTATCAGACGCATCGTGCCAGCTGGGGGGGCCACCGGCGACTACCTCTCCTTCACCATACCACTAGGCATCCCCTGATGTGGCGGGAGACACTGCCATTCCATACCCGGGACCACCCAGGACTTCTTTCTTTTGCTCCGGACCCTTCGTCACAGCACAGTACAGAGACTAATGAAGCATGCGCAGACCGGACCGGGGCGTTTCGCTGTATAATGGGCCGGATCTGTTATAATTGTCAAATAAAATGTTAAAGGTTCAGTCCTATTGGTCGTTCTTGTCCTGGCTGGTGACAACCTAGGGCCGGGTGGGGGAGGGGTACAAATGGAGTGGCAAACAATATGGCTGTCATTACGTCTCCACTACAGATCTATGTATTAGGATATTCTGTATTGCTCCATTCAGGAGTCTGGGAAAGCTGAGTGATAATTACAGGGAGTAGACTTTTTAGAGGAAAGGGTCCTTTAAGTGCACTCCCCCCATATATTCAGCTGCGGGGGCATGGAGTGACTCACCGCTATAAATTCACATTGGACAGGTCACTGCAGATTATCCCTAATCCCTTATGTGTCCTGCTCTCCGCTTACAGCGCCCCCTGTGGGCAGAATAACAGTGCCCTCCCCATTACAGGCGGAAGAGAGGAGGCGTTCAGTGTGACCTGGAGAAAATGTTGTCACTGCTATGGAAACATTACTGGCTATATATAACCTGCAGCATCCCCCGGGGTCAGATGTCCGTAATATCAGATAGGACACAATGCAGGGAATGATGGACGGATTACACAGCTGCCATTAAAGCGTCTCCACCACAAATGCACGGTAGTCACAGTGTACATTACTTATACTGAGTTACATCCTGTATTATACTCCAGAGCTGCACTCACTATTCTGCTGGTGCAGTCACTGTGTAGATACATTACTTATCCTGTACTGATCCTGAGTTACATCCTGTATTATACTCCAGAGCTGCACTCACTATTCTGCTGGTACAGTCACTGTGTACAGACATTACATTACTTATCCTGTACTGATCCTAAATTACATCCTGTATTATACTTCAGAGCTGCACTCATTATTCTGCTGGTGCAGTCACTGTGTACATACATTACTTATCCTGTACTGATCCTGAGTTACATCCTGTATTATACTCCAGAGCTGCACTCACTATTCTGCTGGTACAGTCATTGTGTACATACATTAAATTACTTATCCTGTACTGATCCTGAGTTACATCCTGTATTATACTCCAGAGCTGCACTCACTATTCTGTTGGTGCAGTCACGGTGTACATACATTACATTACTTATCCTGTACTGATCCTGAGTTACATCCTGTATTATACTCCAGAGCTGCACTCACTATTCTGCTGGTGGAGTCACTGTGTACACACATTACTTATCCTGTACTGATCCTGACTTACATCCTGTATTATACTCCAGAGCTGCACTCACTATTCTGCTGGTTCAGTCACTGTGTACATACATTACATTACTTATCCTGTACTAATCCTGAGATGTATCCTGTATTATACTCCAGAGCTGCACTCACTATTCTGCTGGTGCAGTCACTGTGTACATACATTACATTACTTATCCTGTACTGATCCTGAGTTACATCCTGTATTATACTCCAGAGCTGCACTCACTATTCTGATGGTACAGTCATTGTGTACATACATTACATTACTTATCCTGTACTGATCCTGAGTTACATCCTGTATTATACTCCAGAGCTGCACTCACTATTCTGCTGGTGCAGTCACTGTGTACATATATTACTTATCCTGTACTGATCCTGAGTTACATCCTGTATTATACTCCAGAGCTGCACTCACTATTCTGCTGGTGCAGTCACTGTGTACATACATTACTTATCCTGTACTGATCCTGAGTTGTATCCTGTCTTATACTCCAGAGCTGCACTCACTATTCTGCTGGTGGAATCACTGTGTACATATATTACTTATCCTGTACGGATCCTGAGTTACATTCTGTATTATACTCCAGAGCTGCACTCACTATTCTGCTGGTGCAGTCACTGTGTACATACATTACTTATCCTGTACTGATCCTGAGTTGTATCCTGTCTTATACTCCAGAGCTGCACTCACTATTCTGCTGGTGGAGTCACTGTGTACATACATTACATTACTTATCCTGTACTGATCCTGAGTTACATCCTGTATTATACTCCAGAGCTGCACTCACTATTCTGCTGGTACAGTCACTGTGTACAGACATTACATTACTTATCCTGTACTGATCCTAAATTACATCCTGTATTATACTTCAGAGCTGCACTCATTATTCTGCTGGTGCAGTCACTGTGTACATACATTACTTATCCTGTACTGATCCTGAGTTACATCCTGTATTATACTCCAGAGCTGCACTCACTATTCTGCTGGTACAGTCATTGTGTACATACATTACATTACTTATCCTGTACTGATCCTGAGTTACATCCTGTATTATACTCCAGAGCTGCACTCACTATTCTGTTGGTGCAGTCACGGTGTACATACATTACATTACTTATCCTGTACTGATCCTGAGTTACATCCTGTATTATACTCCAGAGCTGCACTCACTATTCTGCTGGTGGAGTCACTGTGTACACACATTACTTATCCTGTACTGATCCTGACTTACATCCTGTATTATACTCCAGAGCTGGCACTCACTATTCTGCTGGTTCAGTCACTGTGTACATACATTACATTACTTATCCTGTACTGATCCTGAGATGTATCCTGTATTATACTCCAGAGCTGCACTCACTATTCTGCTGGTACAGTCATTGTGTACATACATTACATTACTTATCCTGTACTGATCCTGAGTTACATCCTGTATTATACTCCAGAGCTGCACTCACTATTCTGCTGGTGCAGTCACTGTGTACATACATTACTTATCCTGTACTGATCCTGAAGTTACATCCTGTATTATACTCCAGAGCTGCATTCACTATTCTGCTGGTGCAGTCACTGTGTACATACATTACTTATCCTGTACTGATCCTGAGTTGTATCCTGTCTTATACCCCAGAGCTGCACTCACTATTCTGCTGGTGGAATCACTGTGTACATATATTACTTATCCTGTACTGATCCTGAGTTACATTCCTGTATTATACTCCAGAGCTGCACTCACTATTCTGCTGGTGCAGTCACTGTGTACATACATTACTTATCCTGTACTGATCCTGAGTTGTATCCTGTCTTATACTCCAGAGCTGCACTCACTATTCTGCTGGTGGAATCACTGTGTACATATATTACTTATCTTGTACTGATCCTGAGTTACATCCTGTATTATACTCCAGAGCTGCACTCACTATTCTGCTGGTGCAGTCACTGTGTACATACATTACTTATCCTGTACTGATCCTGAGTTGTATCCTGTCTTATACTCCAGAGCTGCACTCACTATTCTGCTGGTGCAGTCACTGTGTACATACATTACTTATCCTGCACTGATCCAGAATGTCTGCTACAATATTCCTGCTTCTAGATAAAACCATGCACGTGCTGTTGCAGAGCAAACAGCCCACAAAATATCTTGTCATTTTACACAGATGGACCTGGCCTTAAAGGGATGTTCCGGCTTTGCAGTTTTCAGCATCACTTACTAATCGTGGTCACGTGACATTTTCCACTGTGTTGGTTCCCTATCTCGATGACATTACGTCTACACCTCCGACGTGGCGAGGTTTATCAGGTTCTGCGTGGACCTTGTAGATGTGATGTCAGCAATGATGCTGTGTCATAGGGCGGGGTTTTTAAGCAGGGCTGCCATCAGGAATTTAAAGGGCTCCATACAGGTAAACTGTGTGCCCCCTCCCATTTTATTTACGCTGTTTACCAATTAACATAAAAATGTTTACTATATTGTACGGGTTATAATGATTACAGGGATACCAAATATTGTTTTGTGATATTTAATTTAAAACAAAAAACAATGAATCAAAAAATCTCATCTTTACAGCAGACCTTTTTATGGAGTTGTGGGTAAAGCAGCTGGTTACTATACAGAAGGTCTGGGGTTCAAACCTCACTGAGACCTGTATTGTTAATAGTAAAAGTTATTGCAGAAAATTAGATTTTTATTTTCTTTTATGGTAAAAGTTACAATTTTCTGCAAAGTTATTGTTACTAAAATAATAACTAAGCAAAAACCATTAAAGTTTTTGTAAAGTTCTTAGTATGAAACATCACAGAACAATATTTAGTATCCCTGTCATTATAATAGTAATAATAATAATCGAGGAATTCAACACAAAAAAATCCTTGATGCAAATTTTTGGCATTGAGAATTCGTTTGTGTCATGTGACCACTGAGCGGGAGTGAAGCACTTGCTATGACTCACCGCTCCGTGGTCGCCCCGTGGTCGCGCTGCACTGTATGACCCAACCTGTGTGACGTTAGGACGACAGAGCAGCGCGCAGAGAAGATGATGGAGGAGCTGTAGAGTAGCGCCCCTATAGGAGTGGTAAGTACTGGGGCCATGGCTAGGAGGGGGAGATGGTGGCACTGGGGGGCAAGCTGGTGGCACTGAGGGGGCAGCTGGGGGGGAGCCTGATGGCACTGGGGGGCAAGCTGGTGGCATTGGGGACAGCTGATGGCACTGGGGTGCAGCTGATGGCACTGAGGGGAGAAGCTGATGGCACTGAGGGGGGCAGCTGATGACACGGAGGGCTGATGAGATTTTATAAAGAAAAACTTTCTTTTAATTAGTTTTTTGTTATTAGAGTACTAGATTAATCAGATTAATCGATAGAATACTCGATATCAAAAATAGTTGATAGCTGCAGCCCTAGCAAACACATTATCCATGGTGATTGGCAGATGGCTTAATTGTCTTCCCTTCATTTCAGAAATATACTGTTTATTTAGTGCTACGACTGTGAAGAAAATACCTTTTTAGGAATAGAAAAGTCAGCCCTTATAACAGAGCAGGTCTATAGTGTAATGGTAAATCTTCTGCCTGCCATATAGAAGGTCTGGGGTTCAAATTTTGAAGAAGACTTGTTAAATAATTTCTTTAGTAAAAGTCTATGTACTGGAATTGGGTTCCTCTGCCAACTCATATCCAATGAGCATACTAATGGGGCTGCTGGCCCTGATTGGACCTGGGGGGACAGAGGCTTGATGCTACACCCACTCCCCGTGGGTCTTGCACAGGGTGCAGGTCACAGATCATAATTAAGCTGGAGGACTCCAAATGCACTCAGGACGTCATCATCTGATATATAATGCAGTAAGGTTCAATGCTGGTGTTTTGTTTTTGTTTTTTTATAACTGGAAAACCCCTTTAAAGGGCCAGTAGCCTTAAAATGGTCAACTTATTACAGTGCTGGACCATTGCAAGAGGAGCGGCTGATATCAGTCCACATATGGATGTTAAAGTCTCTGGAGGGTCTCCACACTGGATTGATGTGACATAAAGTAGTGATCATGGGGGTCAGGGAGATGCTGAAGATCCTGCCGGTCAGCCTGTCCCCAGCCTGAGATGGCTGATAACGGGGACAGACTAGACAGCCTCTGGTATAATCCACACCTCTGCTTAGGAGATGATTCACTAATACATAAATTGCTCAGTCACTGTGCCTGCATCTATTTTTGCAGTCCCCCCCCCCCCCCATCCCATTAGAGGATCTGGATTCTTTCCATGTTTCTCCTGGATGTGTCTGTGATGTTCCAGCCAATTCTAGAGATTTCTTTGAGTCGGGATGGGGGCCCTCATATATAAAGCTGCCTGCCTGGCTCTCCAGGGCTCACTCTGTAGACGGCAGTCATGGATATTACAATACATCACCCATGGATGCGCCGGCCGGTCATGGCTCCACCGCTCTTCCCCAGCCGCATCCTGGGACAGAGATTTGGAGAAGGGATCCTGGAGTCAGATCTGCTTGCGTCTATGATCAGCCCCTATTATGTCCGGTCACCCAGCATCCCCCAGCCAGAAACCGGACTGTCCGAGGTCAGCAACGGATAGAGAAGTCACTGACTGTAAAGGGTTCACCTGTGTCCAATCTGGTGGGAAAGTTTCTAACACACTGTTATGGGGATCTGTGGATGTCACTGTTATAGGGATCTGTGGATGACACTGTTATGGAGGATCTGTGGATGACACTGTTATGGAGGATGTGTGGATGACACTGTTATGGGGATCTGTGGATGACACTGTTATGGGGGATCTGTGGATGACACTGTTATGGAAGATCTGTGGATGACACTGTTATGGGGGATCTGTGGATGACACTGTTATGGGGGATCTGTGGATGACACTGTTATGGGGATCTGTGGATGACACTGTTATGGGGGATCTGTGGATGAACACTGTTATGGGGGATCTGTGGATGACACTGTTATGGGGGATCTGTGGATGACACTGTTATGGGGGATCTGTGGATGACACTGTTATGGGGGATCTGTGGATGACACTGTTATGGGGGATCTGTGGATGACACTGTTATGGGGATCTGTGGATGACACTGTTATGGGGGATCTGTGGATGACACTGTTATGGGATGTTATGGGGATCTGTGGATGACACTGTTTATGGGGGATCTGTGGATGACACTGTTATGGGGATCTGTGGATGACACTGTTATGGGGATCTGTGGATGACACTGTTATGGGGGATCTGTGGATGACACTGTTATGGGGGATCTGTGGATGACACTGTTATGGGGGATCTGTGGATGACACTGTTATGGGGGATCTGTGGATGACACTGTTATGGGGGGTTCTGTGGATGACACTGTTATGGGGGATCTGTGGATGACACTGTTATGGGGGATCTGTGGATGACACTGTTATGGGGGATCTGTGGATGACACTGTTATGGGGGGATCTGTGGATGACACTGTTATGGGGATCTGTGGATGACACTGTTATGGGGGATCTGTGGATGACACTGTTATGGGGGATCTGTGGATGACACTGTTATGGGGATCTGTGGATGACACTGGTTATGGGGGATCTGTGGATGACACTGTTATGGGGGATCTGTGGATGACACTGTTATGGGGGATCTGTGGGATGACACTGTTATGGGGATCTGTGGATGACACTGTTATGGGGATCTGTGGATGACACTGTTATGGGGATCTGTGGATGAACACTGTTATGGGGGATCTGTGGATGACACGGTTATGGGGATCTGTGGATGACACTGTTATGGGGGATCTGTGGATGACACTGTTATGGGGGATCTATGGGGGATCTGTGGATGACACTGTTATGGGGGATCTGTGGATGACACTGTTATGGGGATCTGTGGATGACACTGTATGTTATGGGGGATCTGTGGATGACACTGTTATGGGGGATCTGTGGGATGACACTGTTTATGGGGGATCTGTGGATGACACTGTTATGGGGATCTGTGGATGACACTGTTATGGGGGATCTGTGGATGACACTGTTATGGGGGATCTGTGGATGACACTGTTATGGGGGATCTGTGGATGACACTGTTATGGGGGATCTGTGGATGACACTGTTATGGGGGATCTGTGGATGACACTGTTATGGGGGATCTGTGGATGACACTGTTATGGGGGATCTGTGGATGACACTGTTATGGGGATCTGTGGATGACACTGTGTTATGGGGATCTGTGGATGACACTGTTATGGGGGGATCTGTGGATGACACTGTTATGGGGGATCTGTGGATGACACTGTTATGGGGGATCTATGGATGGATGGGGGATCTGTGATGACACTGTTTATGGGGGGATCTGTGGATGACACTGTTATGGGGATCTGTGGATGACACGGTTATGGGGGATCTGTGGATGACACTGTTATGGGGGATCTGTGGATGACACTGTTATGGGGATCTGTGGATGACACTGTTATGGGGGATCTGTGGATGACACTGTTATGGGGGATCTGTGGATGACACTGTTATGGGGATCTGTGGATGACACTGGTTATGGGGGATCTGTGGGATGACACTGTTATGGGGGATCTGTGGATGACACTGTTATGGGGGATCTGTGGATGACACTGTTATGGGGGATCTGTGGATGACACTGTTATGGGGGATCTGTGGATGACACTGTTATGGGGGGATCTGTGGATGACACTGTTATGGGGGATCTGTGGATGACACTGTTATGGGGGATCTGTGGATGACACTGTTATGGGGGATCTGTGGATGACACTGTTATGGGGGATCTGTGGATGACACTGTTATGGGGGATCTGTGGATGACACTGTTTATGGGGGATCTGTGGATGACACTGTTATGGGGATCTGTGGATGACACTGTTATGGGGATCTGTGGATGACACTGTTATGGGGGATCTGTGGATGACACTGTTATGGGGGATCTGTGGATGATGTGATGACACACTGTTATGGGGGGATCACTGTGGGGATGTGGATGACACTGTTATGGGGGATCTGTGGATGACACTGTTATGGGGATCTGTGGATGACACTGTGGATCTGTGGACACTGTTATGGGATCTGTGGATGACACTGTTATGGGGATCTGTGGATGACACTTATGGGGATCTGTGGATG